>RJWM01010304.1:0-64211 GCA_004363535.1 Dasyprocta punctata
ACACTGTCGGATGGCTTTAGAGATTACATACCAGTACCTCGACTAGCCTTATTTGCAATGTTTAGGGCCAAGTGAAGAGAGAAGGAAATACCATAGTCAGCTCTGTACATATCAACATAAGGAAATAAGTCTCGATATAATCAAAGTTGCAGCAACTGTTCTGCATTCAAGGGGACCCACTCAAGTTGTCTCCCACAGATTCTAATGTGTATCCAGGGTGAGAGTGTTTGTTCCAAGTCTTAAGAGAGAAATGTTGTTGAAAAGGGTGTAGACCCTAAGTAAGAAACAGCACATATCAGAGAGGGAGGGAATTATGAATCTTGAGTTAGGAGGTCTTTGTCTTCTTTGCAGAGTAAAAGGTAGTATCTTCCACAGACAGGGATATCTGGGATCTGAGTAATTAGAAGAAGGGCTAGGGACAAATGACTTGGCCAGTCTGACAGACATTATTGAGGTGAATAAAAGGATTGCCAAGAAATAATCAGTGCCACAGAGTGCACTATAGTAATGGTTTGTGTCTAGATATACCCTCAAAGCCTCATGCAGTCATGGGGACTGGTCTTTTTTTGGAGTTGGCTGAATCTAGAGTGTGTGATTGATTCATAATGCAATGCTAGGTTTAAGGGTGCTTAAGGTTTAAGGATGGGTGACTGCTGGATCAGTCCACTGATTGAATTGGTACCACCCTAATCCCAGTAGACTGGATACAATATAAGGGACAGAAAGAGGCTTGTCTCACCTTTTTGCTCTTGTTGCTTTTGCTGTCTTCCACTACCATGAACTGTTGCCTTTCAGCCTTGTATGACCCTGCCTTGGAGTCAGCTGATTATGGACTGAAACCTCTACAAACTGTGAGCTTAATAAACCTTTTCCCTTTTTATTCTGAATGTGAGGTATTTTGTCTCAGCAATGAGAAAAGTAACTAAGACAGAATTTGGTACCAGAAGTGGGGTAATTACTGTGACTATACCATGTGGTTCAGGAGCCTTTGGGATTGGTTTGTAGGAAGAGTTTGGAATGACTCAGAGGTGAAAAAGTAGAGCTGGAATGCCTTAGGCTACACTGTATGGGAGATTCTAGTCAGAGCTCAGAAGATCTGAAGACTGATAGAAATCCTGCCAGTAAAGACCAGGCTCCAGGGGTTTCTGCTGGGATGAAGGACTGCATTGGTTGTTAGACTTCAGATGTGAGTTATGGCTTATCTGAAAGTTTATTTGCATTTTGCTCTTGTTCAGAGACTTTGCCTGGACTGAGACTAAGGGTGGCAGACTAATTAATCTTACAGAAGAGATTTCAAGGCAGTCTAATGTTGAAGCAGTGGCATGGCTACTATTGGGGTCTTTTAGCCAGATTTACGTTGAGAATAAAGAGCAAAGAGCCCAGCAGAATGATTCAGAATCCTGTGAGTTTGTCCAGAGAGGAAATTAAAGTTGTGGCCTGCAGAGATGGAACAGAGGAGAAATTGGTTGCAGAAAAGTCTAGTAAGGAAAAACCAAGTATTTCAGAAGATGATGACAAAAAAGATGACCTGAGAATATCACAAGAACCAACATGCCAAGTGTGGTGGTGCATACCTGTAATCCCAGCACTCTGGAGGCTAAAGCAGGAGGATTGCTGTGAGTTTCTAGGCCAACCTAGTTAGGTAGTGAGTTCAAGGCCAGCCTGGACTACATAGTGAGACATTGTATTAAAAGAAGAAAAAAAGAAAGAACCAACAACTCCAGCCTTTTCAACCTCAGAGTTGCAAAGGTGATGAAAGACTTTGTTTTGAGAAGAGAGCCCCAAAACACCATGTTCCAGAATGGCAGCAGCCTCAGGAAGTTATTTCTCAGGATTCCATTCAAAGCCGCTTGACTGACATAGACAAGAGAAGGAAGAACCTGGCTACTGCTCCAGCTGCCAGCAGACCTTAGCATCATCCATGTGCACTGGTTTTAGGTGCATGCAGAAAGCAAGAATTGTGGGATCAGGAAGGTTCCCACCCAGATTTTAAAAGAAGGCCTGGGAGGCCAGACAGTTACCCCTGACGTGGCAATATGAAAAGCTGTGAGTATGAAGCCAGTGGTGTAGTGGAGACCTCAGAAGTTTGGTGAAGCCAGAAATGTGGATTATCTGAGGAAAACTACAAGGAAGGAGCAAAACTAGGCCCGGGGAGAAGCTGTGGGAGGCACAATTACTGACAGTGCCATGGGTTAGAGCCACCCAAGCCCTTTGGAGTTCACATCTTGCCACAGATTGCCTTGGGTGCTGCACCTGAAACTACAGCACTTAATGTTTGCCCTGCTAAATTTTAGACTTGTTTTGCTCCCATTCCTTTGTAACTTCCTGTTTGTAACTTCTATCTTGTACCTTTGAATGTTGGAAATGTTTAACTTTCTTTTCATTTGTACAGGGGCTTACAGCTAAGAGTTTGCCTTAAATCTCAGAGGAGACTTAGAACTTTAACTTTTCTGCAATGCTAAAACTGTTAGGACTTTGGCAACTCTTAGAGGTGGACTAAATGCCGTTTATGTAGAGGGATGTACATGAGTCTTTGGAGGGCCAGGGGCAGAATGTTATGGTTGGTGTCTAGATGTTGCCCCAAAGCCTCAAATGATCATGGGGTACAGGCTTTTCAGATGTGGCTGAATCTAGAGTGTGCATGCTGGGATTTAGGTACTGGCATTAAGGTTGGGTGATTGCTGGATCAGTGCACTGATTGGATTAGCACCACCCTAATCCCAGCAGTCTGAATAAGATAAAAGGGTCAGAAAGCGGCTTGCACCCCCGACTTGTTGCTTTGCTACTTTTCTTTTTTTACTTTTCTTCTTCTTCTTCTTCTTTTTTTTCTAACGTTACCAAGGATTGAACTCACAACCTCACACCTGCCAAGCAGGTGCTTAAGCCACTGAGCAAAACTCCTGGCCCTATTTTTTTCGAGGCAGTGTCACACCATATAGTTCAGGCCAGCCTTGCTCACATTGTAGCCCAAGCCGGCCTCAAACTCACAATGCTCCACCTACCTCAGCCTCCCGAGTGCTGGGATTACAGGTGTGTACCATCATGCCCAGCTGCTTTGCTACTTCCTGCTGGCTGTAACCGTTCTCTGTCACGCTACCCTACCTTGGAGCCAGCCTATTATGGACTGAAACCTCTACAAACTGAGAGCTAAGTAAACCTTTCTTCCTTTAACTTGGGTGTCAGGTATTTTGTCTCAGCAAAAGGAAATGTAACTTAAGACAGTAATGTAAATGTGTAGCTGATGTGGTTAGCATGTCTTTATAATTTCTCCAATAACACTTACCAGGCCATAGGGATTATCTAAGAGAAGAAATATAAAGAGTGTTTTCTCTATCATTTCACATTAGTATAGTGTTAGGTTAAGATGGCAGGAATGCTGGAGAAGGCAATGTTAAAGTGGCTGGGCATGGAGCTTGGGCTTGTTAAAGATTCAGGAGCTGGAGCTATCTTCTTTTTAACTGGCCCCTGCTACAGCAGACTCCTCTCCAAGGCCAAGTCAGCCACTTCTTTGCTGTTCACACTCAGTTTCTGTTGCTTTACATGAAGACTTTCTCTTTTTGGAATACCTTTTTTCCTCTGCCCATATCACTGAATTGTAGTATCTCAATCAACACCGTCCATGGGTTCTAATTTTTCTGTTATATGACCATCTCCCCCGGTGGTCTGGGAGTTTTCCATGACAGTGTATCTTATCCATGTTATGTCTAGTGTAGTGTATAGCACACTTAAATTTACTGAATGAATAGCTATTTAATTTTCTCATTTCCTATTAATGGACATTTTTCAACTCTCTCTTTCAACTGTGAGGGAGCTGAAAAATGTTCATCGATCAAATATTGTTTGGATAGGCTTCCGTGTATTAGTCAGTTTTCCCAGCACTGGGACAAAATACTCTACACCCAAAATGTAAGGGTTTATTTTATCTCATAGTTTCCAGTAGGTACAAGATAAAAATGGCACTGTGAAAGGGCATGGCAGAGGAAAGCTGCTCACACCATGGTGGCCAGGAACCAGAGAAAAAAAGCTGGGGGCAAGAATATACCCTTTCAAGTCACATACCTAGTGACCCGCCTTTTCTGATCAGGCCTCATCTTCTAACAGCACATTCAGGTATGAACTTCACCACAGGCTTAATCCAGTGGTGAGTATAGCACCACGTAATCCAAATCACTTTTCCCAACTCTGAATACATGAGATCTGGGGGGAAATTTTTAGATTTAAACCTTAGCACCCTGTATACAAAAAGGTAGAAGTTGAAGAAATGAAATGTGCATATACTACATAGTTGGTAATGGTAAGGTCTAAGCATAATATGTTTTTGGAATACAGCGCAGAGAAGTCACTTTTAGTACAAGGGATTTGGGAAGAGGAATTCAATCTCCCTAGAATTATAGTTGCAAAATTTTGTTTATATGTACGTTTTTGTGTTTTTTCTTTTCTTTCTTTTTTTTTTTTTTTTTTGGTACTGGGGATTGAACTCAGGACCTCACACTTGACAGGCAGGAGCTTGTGCCAATGAGCTATATCCCTGGCCCTGTTTTTTCTGAGAAGTAAGTTTATAAGTCCTCAAAGAGATACAAAGCCCCAAAGATTAAGAATCACTGTAAGAGGTCTCTGTGGTGGGTCAGTTTCTTCTTTTATCAAGGTGGCTCTGGAGAGTGGGAGTATTCACTCCTAACAGCTGCCTCCTCCACAGCTATTTCCTTCGGGCCACCATCAGCCGCCGCCTCAATGATGTTGTCAAAGAGATGGACATTGTAGTGCATACCCTGAGCACGTACCCAGAGCTGAACTCGTCCATCAAAATGGAGGTCGGGATTGAGGACTGCCTGCACATTGAGTTTGAGTATAATAAATCCAAGTAAGTGTCCTGGGCCCCACGGTGGTGGTATAGTTATTTAGGGAGGTCAAGACAGAACCTGATCTGAATGCAAAGTGATAGGAGACCATGACTTCACTGTGTCCTGGTGACACACTCCAGGGGAAAATCACAGAAATCGTACAGCGAATATATGTGTTGGGGTAGTTTTAGAAAATGGAGGAGAAAATACTTCCAAATTACACTACAGTAAATTAAAATGTGACACTTAATTTAAGTAAGATGTTCTATTTAGGTTAAATACCTTAACATGACTTTTCAAAGCTGAGCCAAACTAAATTTAAGGTTATTTGTTTTGGATTCTAAGTATATCCTTCTATGAATGAGATCAATCACAGAACACAATTCCATTATCATCTGTTTCCTCCTCCTCCTTAGCAGTCAAAGTGAGGAAACCAAACACTGGCAGTGGTTTGTTGCTTCCTCCCTGAACTGAAATGAATTGTGGTGAAGAACATCTGATGCATTTTATAAAGATCTTAAAATAACTTTATTTTAATTGGCAAGTTGGTAAACTATGTGTATTTAAACTGTGTTTACTGTTAGAATGTGAAAATACTTAATTGCTTCTAAATCATAAAACTTTCTCGCAATCTGACAGTTTAAATGGCATCTTTCTTTGACTATAACACATTGCTGAAAATGTTTGGAAATCAAATATCCAGATGAAAAAGTGACATTCTATTCATAGAGAGCTTAACAAAATCACAAAGTCTCTAGTTGTGATTCTCACTATAATACCCCCAGGTCCACTCTCAACCAGAGGCCGGGGAATGGTGGGAGCTGAGCCACATGGTTTGCCTTTGAAGGGGTTGGGAACATACTTGAATCTGAGAATAAGCAGGAAGTTAAGATGTACCTTTCTTTCCCTGCCCTCTGGCCTGGAACCCAGTCAGTATTTCATAACATGACCAGTGCAACCTACAACCAGCCTACTTGGCCTGACCCCCTTAGAGTAGACAGTGAGGGTCTGGAAAGGTGGTTGATCTGGGCCTGGCCTGGGAACAAGCTTCTTCCTTTCTTGGTCTTGGGATACTGTGTGGTTCTCCTCAGCTTGCACAGGCAGCAGCCAGCAGCAGTGCCACCTGTAACAGCTCGGAATAGCCACTCAGTATGTATATACAAGATCCAGAGGAAGTAAAAATTCTGGAGTGTTTTGTATATGTACCAACTCCCCATGTTGAATATAATTGTTATGTACTACAAACGTATACTAAAAAATCATTTTAAAAATATTTGCAAGACCAAATTTAGTGTGCTTTAGTGAGTCAGCTACATGTCAGTTAAGAAATAGGTATTTCCAAACTGCTGTTCTCTCTTGATGACAGACTATACTGTGTGAGAATACATGATTTATATATAGTAGAAAGGACCAAGGACTTTGGATCAGGCCCTACTCTGCCATTAGGAAGTTTAGCTAAGGCTGGTAGGTATTTCCATTTTTACACCTCAGTTTCTTATCTGAAAAGTGAGGTGCACGGACCAGGTTAGTGGGTTTCAGACACACACAGAAAAAGTGTTATCTGAAGGAGGAGCCACAGTTGTGTCTCACATAAGTGTACTTCTGTGTAAGATTTCATTTAGAATAAAGAAATGTTTCATTTACAAAAGTTTTGAAAACCTTAGAGCCTCTGGTCATTAAGTATCACTGTGAAATGCTATCAGTGGCTTCCTGCATTCTCACAAGTGTGGTCAGGTAAGGTGCTCAGTGCCTGAACTCTTTCCACAGATTGTACACAGGAGCACTGTGAAATAGCAGGGAGCACCCCATCCTGGCACTGGGACTTACCTCTGATTTGCCCTCTACTCTCATCCTGGTCAAATGACTATTCTATTCCAACTTTCATTTTTTCACCTCTCCAGTAAACAGGCTAAATTCTGAATTGCCTGCCAGTATTCATGGCCAATGAATCTGAGCTCCAGCTTTGAAGAGTTTTTCTGACATGCCTGATAGATTACCAGTACTGACCCACAGTGAAAAACTTGAAGAGTAAGAAAGTGTTATTGAGTAGCTGGGCGTGGTGGCGCACGCCTTTAATCCCAGCACTCGGGAGGCTGAGGTAGGTGGAGCCTTGTGAGTTGGAGACCGGCTTGGGCTACAACGTGAGCTCAAGGCCAGCCTGAGCTACACAGTGCGACCCTGCCTCAAAAAGCTAGGGTTGAGAGTTTGGCTCAGTGGCTTAAGCGCCTGTCAGGCAGGTGTGAGGCTGTGAGTTCGATCCCTGATCCCTGGTGCCGCAAAGAAAAAAAAAAAAAGGAAGTGTTACAGCAATGTGATTAAATTGCTAATAACTCACAGACTACAAGCCATATGAGCAGAGGCCAGAGAGCGAGCACTGAGCAGAGGGGACTCGCTCATCTCACTTGACTATTCTTGCCTAGTCTGCCCAGCCCAGACAAACAGAAGTGTTTGGTGTGAACCATTAAGGCACAGTTCCCAAGTGACATTATGTAGAAATGAGAGAGAAAGGGAGAAACCTGGTTCATGCACTTGTGGGATCAGCTTCCCATACAGTAGAAAAACACATTTAAAAAAGCATACAAAAGTACAGAAGGCATATGCTGAGGAGATAGAGCAGATGAATAATTACGAAGAGAAGTATCATGTAGGATTGACATCCTTTGGGTTGGAAGAATGGAAGTCTCTTAGATTGAGGTAAAGAATGCATTGGGAAGCATTCCACCACAGCAGTGAGGGTGAGTGTACCTTCAGCCGACATGCAAGGATGGGGCATTATCTCCTCTCCACTGAAACAAAACAGACTGCACCAATATCTTGCTTCTATTTTCTCTTCCTCAGATACCACTTGAAAGATGTCATTGTAGGGAAGATATACTTTCTGCTGGTGAGAATCAAAATCAAGCACATGGAGATAGACATCATCAAACGGGAAACAACAGGCACTGGCCCCAATGTTTACCACGAGAATGACACAATAGCCAAGTATGAGATCATGGATGGGGCGCCAGTGCGAGGTGAGCCTTCCTGCACAGGACCTTGACTACCACCTCTTTGGTCCCAGGCTCTGTACAGAATTTGGAAGGGCTTGAGAGATGATGTTAAAGTAAGATGTCCTATTAACCTGTGATTTCTTAATCTATTTGTGCACCATGGGTATCAATAAGGAGGAAGATAAAGGATGAGTCTGTGGAATTTCAGGCTCCTGCCCCATCTCCCTCCAGAACATCTCTACGTTGACCTCATTCGCTAACAGTGCACATTTCACTCCTTTTGCCTATTGATATGCTGGCATTCTTTGCTGCTTGGGCCAAGAGTTTCATGCATGGTAGTTATTTTTCTTACTTAGTTGTTCCTATGATAAAATTTATTTATTTATTTGTTTATTTATTTTTTAAGGCATGGAGGATTGAACCTAGGGCCTCATGTGTGAATAGACACGTGCTCTACCACTGAGCTTTACACCCATAATCTAGCCCCAGTAAAATGATTGACTCTGACTCATTTATTGAGTGCTACTAGATAGGCTGGCCCCCACTGCCAGGTACCATAGAGGGAACTGGGCACCATTGAAAATGGTCTTCCCTAACCTCCGTGAAGCTCATACTGTATTGGGGTGAGTGGATTTGAAAGCCCTTGTATACTTGGTATCTGTTTGATTATTTAGAAGTAGCAATCATTTATGTTCTTCATTGCCTCTATCAATCAAGTATAAAGACTGTGTCTTCTCACTTGGAAGTGCTTGGTGCTTCTGAGGTTGTATTCAGTGTGTTCTTAGACTGTTCCACGTGGAGGGAGGAGTGTCACAGATTCAGTGTCATGCAGCATCAGGGGAACCCTCATATTTCTTTGGTGTCACTGTGCCAGCCCCTTGTGACATCGGGACTGAGCTCTCCTGATTCTGTCTGATGTTCATTTTATTTATTTATTTAACCATATTTGCAAGGAGAGTCAACTGTTGTATCTCTTATACCTAGGAATTGGGGCACTGAGAACACACAACAGCAGATAAGTAAAAGATCGTTTATATTTAGCTTTTAGACTACATTATGGGCCTGTCCTTTCTCAGTAGAATTATTGCCCTAATTTTGTTCCTTGTACACTAGGGAAAGGCATGGTGTTAGAGCTGGAAGGACCTAAAATATTGGGCAGTGGGAGTCTGTAATTTTCCACATGAGAAAATTAAAGTCCAGAGAAAGCAGCAGATTTACTTAGAAGTCATACAGCTGGTCAGTGAAGAACAGGAGTCAAGATGAGGATTTTCTGTCTCCCACTGTTGGAGCAGGGATATATGCTTGGGCAAACACTGACTAGGATGGAGGGAGGTGGCCTCACAGATGCTGGGTGGCATGGTGGAGCTGAGATTTGACAGTTATGTCTTGGAAATCTATGCATTAGAAACATTATACGTGATGAAAATATGCTGAATAACCTCCTCGCACCATTCACACTCACCTATTCCTTAGTGCTTCCTGCACAGGAAGGTGAGGGGACATTCAAAGACCACAGAAGACTGGAATGAACCTGGGAGTCATAATTTTGCTCTGGGCAGCAGAATGCAATTTCCCCAAAGGCAGAAGCATTTGCTTACTGTTCTGTGCCATGCTCAGCTGGCATCTCACTTGCTGTCATCAGAGAGGGCCTTGGTATGAAGCACAGTCTGTCACTTTGTCCCTCAAACTGATTCCCTCCTCACCTCTTACAGGAGAGTCCATCCCAATCCGGCTCTTCCTGGCAGGATATGAGCTCACACCCACCATGCGGGACATAAACAAGAAGTTCTCTGTGCGCTATTACCTCAACCTAGTGCTGATTGATGAGGAGGAACGGCGCTACTTCAAACAGCAGGTGAGATGCCTCCTCCGGGCCCCTGGATACCTTCAGGACAGAAAAGAAAGGCCATCATTCCCGTGCATGGTCAGGCTCTATTTTTGAGGATGGTGCAAGGGAGAGCGCTCCTAAGTCACTATACCACTTGTTATTTTACCAAGAGGTGAAGACATTAGGTTACCTAGAATCCCATAGCAGGAATGAGAGTTCCCACTTAATACCCAGAGTCCGCTTGCTTTCTCAGGCCTACCTCCCACAACCACCCTGTCCTCTGCCCCATAGCAGGAACATGACCCACTGCTTCAATGAGAGATAAACAGAAGAGGTTCTTACACGAGATTCCCTAGGACAGAAGTGGAAGGCTCTGGAGAAATCCAATAGCTTCCCCCTCAGGTGTCCCATTGCTCCCTCTCATTCTGCAGGAAGTGGTGTTATGGCGGAAGGGCGACATTGTACGGAAGAGCATGTCCCACCAGGCAGCCATCGCCTCACAGCGCTTCGAGGGCACAGCCTCCCTGGGCGAGGTGCGGACCCCCAGCCAGCTGTCCGACAACAACAGCAGGCAGTAGGCCCCTGGGCCAAAAAGCTGCAGGGCTTCTACCCCAGCACCCCCCATCGAGCAGACACCAGCGGCTGAGGGAGGGGAAGGATGGCGTGAGGCTCAGCTGACCGTTATTTGCAACCTGAAAACAAATCATGTTTTTGACTTAAATTCTTTTCTCTGAAGAACTGAAGGGGCTTGGGTTGGGAAGCAGTCCCCTTGGGATTCTGTAGCCAATGCGAGGCTAGGGAGAGGAGGCATTGTGGAAGCTTGTCTCTCTCTGGGGAGTCAGAGCCCTCCTCCTGGGCTGCTCTTTGTGTCTGGGAGGATGGCCAGGAGCACGCAGCCTTGGCTTGTGGCTCTGGGTTTCCTGACACAGGATCTGAGTGCATCCCTGGGGTTCAGAGCTACCAGCAGGGCCCTGGGTAGTCACGTCTTATATTTCCCTTGAGTGTCCCTGAGGTGGTGGCAAGAGGAGAGCGCCTGTCCCTTCCTAAATGGGGTGGGGGGACCTCAAGATCAGGAAGCCGACTCCCTGGGAGTCTTGGACGTGGTGCTTTGGAGTTTCCACAGTCATCTTCTCTCTGGCCTGTCACTTCTGGGACCCAGGTGCCTGCCTTCCCCACCTGCTCTGGCTTGTCACGGACATCCTGGGACAGAAGCTCATGGAACAGCCTGGGGCTCACTGTCTCCTTGTCCAAGAGAGACACCTGGGTCCAGAGAAGCCTGGGGGTCTGTGTCACACACAGATGGCCAGCAGGCTGAGCCAGGCCCACTGAGGAAGGAGGACTCAAGCATGGTGACTGCCTGCCTTTAAGTGTGACTCCACTTGGCAGTCCGAGGTCCAGATCCTTCCAGGGTGTTACTGTGGTAACCCAGCCAGCTCCAAGCAAGAGCGTCTGTTCCCTTTAAGATGTCCTAGGAAGGGGCAGCACTCTTTCCTCCTTAAGACTGAACCCTCTTCACTCCTTGTACCCCATTTAATTTCCAGGAATCAGGGCTTGCTTTTAAGCACTTGGAAATTCTGTTCTTACCCCTACTTTAAGTCCCTTCACCCCTCTACTTGTAAGTTAGGGGAGGGAAGTCAGAATCCCACCAGAGGATTTTGTTACCACAAATTCAGGATAATTTTGGTTGCCAAATTCATCTTCATCTTCAGCAGTTCACTAACCCCAGTTTAGGATCATTATTTTTTTGTTTAAAAAACATACATATAACAACTTTTGTGGGTGTTATTACACTAGAAAAACAGTTTTCCCTTGCTGCTGTGTTTGGGCCTATACTGAAGTAGTAAAAGTATTTACCATCTTTTCTGCCTCATCTGGGTGACCAGGAATTACTCTATTGTTCCCCTTCCCTTTATAAAAAGACCAGTCAGACCCCACTGGCCAATGAGTACAGCATCCGGTCCTCCTGAGTGTTTGGCAATTTGGAAAGTAGAAGCATCGGTTCCTGTCTCCTGTTTCAATTAGTGTAGAAATGGGACTCCTCTTTTCATCAGAAATCAGGACAAGCTTGGGCCTTGCCTGGGCCGGGGAGACTAGAGGGAAAGACACTTGGGGGATGTGTATAGTTTCCTGGGAGCAGCAGAACCAAGGTGAATTTGTTCCCCCATGCAGACCTGGAGTTCAGGTGCAACACACAATCCCAGTGGAGCAGGGTCGGCCGCCCAGCTGCCCTTGGCTCACCAAGGCTGGGGCTTCGCATCTGAGAAAGGCGGGTTGTGTCCTTGCTTTTTTCAAGAGAATAGGCTCTGGTGTGCCACCTTTTAATAGGCGGTATTCTAACGGGAAGCATTTGTCAATTCCTCTGCCTCCCAAATGACAACAGAAACTCATTTCCCAACTTTCCTGACATCTTAACCTTTCTTCTGGGAAAACTAGAAGGTAGAATTTGCTTTATCTCAGGAGCTGTGAACAAGCCAGGTCTTCTTTTCTGACTCTACCCATATTCTTTCTTCTCTGTCAACTGTGAAAGTGAGGGGAGGTTCCTGTCCCCTTCAAGGTCTCCAGACCTGGGAGCGCATTAGGTACTAAACCAAGCAGTGCAACTTGTAATTAAGCAGCTGCAGTGTTTACATGTTTCTTAATGTGTTGTCTTTTCAATGGCTGTATTTTAAAAGAACACATTTTAATGGTTTAAAATGGTCTAATTAAAGGACGCCCTATGGCTTTGGGGGCATTGTGCCCATGGTCGCCAAGTTCTGTTGTCTCGTCTTAGCACTGTCCCACCTCTGACGCTCAGGGAAAGGCAACACCTGCCACAACACCCACACTGCCCTGCTCTCTGGGGGATGGCCCTGGTGAGCACCGATGAGTGCTCCATCAACCAGCTGCCTTAGACAAGTGCACAGCTAAGGAGTAAACTAGGTTTTACCCGTCTGCCACCTTGTTCTGAAACCACTCGTGGCTTAAACTGGATTCTGTGTGGCCCAGAGGACTGAGGGACAAGTGAGAAAGGCTGGTATAGAAAGACGAAAAGTTGGCTTCAGTGAGTATTGTAACTACTAGCAACGATAAAGGTAAGGTGCCCTGTTATCTTCCAAGCTGCAAAAGAAGCCAGGCTGAAGGTAAGAGATCTTCAGTGGCATATTCCACCATACCCAATTCAGTTTTAAAAGAAACACTTTCCAGCTTTTAATATTAAATCTTTTATTGAAAAAAAGTACACAAAACCACCTAGGTAAATAGTCCCAAGTGACATTACAAGCAAGCTGTCTTTTGTCTTATAAAAGCTTCTTTGGAATGATGGTTTGTGCATTCCAGCAATAATGCCTCAGTTAACTCAGTTCCTTTTCTTCCAGGCTCAGAATAAAATCAAACTCTTCTACCAAAAAGAGAAAAAGGAAAAATTAGGTCTTATGTATTCTTTTGCACAGAAGTTAATGCCACACACTGGTAGGTACTTACTATGCACGTTATAAAAGCAGACATTATTTATTCCTAAGTGAAGGGTACTTTACCAAGTTCCAAGCACTGCTAGGCACTGGGCCTCTAGCAGTATGCAGCTCAGTGTACCTGCCCCTGGCTTGTGTGTGATATGGAAGGAAACTTTACTCAGGTTGAACGACATGCCCAAGTTTAATCAGGTAATGGGTGTGAATTCATGGTGCCCTTTCTGGTATGTGGACAATGAGGGCAACGGCCCACTTTTACCTTGTGTGAGGGACTGAACCGAGAGTCTCTGGCGAGTGAAGAGAGCCATGTTCTTTAAGGGACCACCAGAAGCTTTGTGAGCTTGGTGATAGGTTTTAAGCTCAGCCAGGGAGATGAAACGCTTCATTATCCGAACAAACTGGACATCCACCTGTGACAACAGAGCATGGGACAAAAGGACGTGTCTAGCCAGACTGCCCACCAGTTGTTTAAGAGCTAGGTCTACTACATTGCCCTACTTTAACTTCCCAAGTAGCCAGGACTACAAGCATGCACTGTCGTGCCTGCTTGCTGTGCTTTTATTGCTTGCATACCATGGGGAGGGCTACCAATATTCTGTTCTAATCTTTGAAAATCACCAAAACCTCATTGACTCAGTGCTGTGTTGTATTCCTTGACCTAAAACCAGCCATATCCCTTTCTCCTCTTTGTGTATTTTCCCCATAGGCAGTCTTTACCATGAACCATTTGGGGTTGTCCTCTTTGCTGGATGGATCATAATAGGGACTATTCTTCTCAAACTGTGTGTGGTCTGGGTAAGCCTCCTTTACAATCTGAAATCAAACCAAAAATCTCCAGTCATTTGCCTGCACAGTCGGCTCTGTCCTCAGCTTTGAACAGTGTATCAGTCAGATGTTTGTCACCTCAATAGTCAACCTCTAAACAACTAACTTCTCACCCTGCAGAGTCTTACCCCATCGGACCTGCTGCAGAGTCAATGTGGGCTTAGATATCTGGAAATACACAGCATAAGGCAAGGAAATTAACCCTGTTTTTATAAAAGTATTAGAAGCATGTTCTAAAACTAAATTCTAAAAGTTATTGGCACTCTTACTTTTTTCCAACAGTACAATTAATAATTTTATCCCAGTGGCTTTTTGATTGAAAAAAGGCCTGTTTTTGAATGAGACTAAGGCTTAGAAATGAATAGTATATGCCAGAGAGTCTCAAGTGAAGGGTTACCTCACTTAGTTCTTTTCATACAGGAAAAGGGGCCAGGGCAGTTCATCTATTCTGTGATGGGCTATAGGAGGAGAGTACTTCTTACTGTTACCTATTTAAGGTACATTCCTTTAAATTTACATGGGTAAGTCTTCCTGGAAGGAGAGGGATTCAGACCAAAACCAGCTTGACTAACCTTCATAAGTCCTGCAATGCCTGGCTCTTTGCAGTTGCTATGGTAGAAGAAGGCTTCATCCTCTAGCTTCATGGCTCTAAGGAAGTTCCGAGCCTGTCTCAGGAAAACAACAGAAATCTCCTCAAGTCATGAGAAATTCTGTCTCCTTTGTCAAGACTCCCAGGCATATACCAGTCCATTGGCCAGAACCAGGCCACTTGCTGATTTTGTACAGTCAGAGTAATTAAGATATTTTGAAAACATTTTCAGGCTAGGGCTCTAAGTCAAGAGGGTCTGATACTGAGTAAGTCATGAGAGAAAGTGGGGCATTTACCTCACCCTAGGTCTCATGGGCCCTGCCCCTCATCCTCTCACCTGGTAGTTTCGAACACCATCCCAGCAGGCTGTCTGTTCCGGCTCTGCTTTGAGATCTTCAATGCTGAACTAGGCACAAAGAAATAGTCATTCATTCCACAATCTTTGGCCATTTGGTCAGCATATATGGACACGGACAGTTGCTGTTCCCACAAATGAGGCACTGTAGGCTATATTGGAAAGCTGTAGTTTACTGAAAAGCATTCCATGCAGCCACAGGTTACATGAATATAAGCATTGTGTTATCTTGTTATTTTTAGTAAGGGAATTAGTTGACTAGATAATTCTTATGATAAAAGTAATATGCTGGTTTCCTGCATTTCACTTATTAAAGTATTACATACTTCCACAATATTTCTACTTAAATTTTCTCAAGGCTACTAAAATTGGTATATATTCCTTGGATATATAAAAATTGTTAGCAGAGTGACACCAAGAAGCATGGAAAATAATAAAAGCAAGCTAAGATTGAGATTGGCAAATTATAGCCAACAGGCCAAATCTAGCTCTTTACCTAATTTTGTAATAAAGTTTTACTTGAGCACACCTGTTCGTTTATGCCCATTTTCTTACTACACAAGAAGAACTGCAACAGACTGAGACTCAGAAGCCTACAATAGTATTTCACTCTTTGTCCCTTTGCAAAAAAAGTTTGCCAATCCGTGCCAAAATACAGGAGAACAGATACAGGTTAACATGTCAACCTGAAACCTGGTACGCTCTGAAATGTACCCACATTCGAAAAGCTTTGGATTTGGATTTTGGGTTTTTTAGTTAGGGATGCTAAACCTATAAAGTCTATGAAATATTTCACAACGTGGAGGTCTGAAGTATTTCAGATAAGAGATAGTCAGCCTACAAGATGGTCATGAATCGAGCTGATTTTATTCATTTTTACCTTTTTCTATCCTTCAGAAGAGAAAAGCTGGTGGTGGAATCCTATAGTTAGTTTCAGTTTTAAGAAACAGCATGAAAGGACTGGAGACAGGCACAGTCTCACCTTCACATCAACACCTTTCTCTAGTCGGCTCTCTGGCTCTGACTTCATTAGCCAGTAGTTGCTCAAATTCTTCCCACAGTTTTTTGAGTCTGAAGTCATCTGTGTATTGGAGCTCTCCACATGAGCTGATGTCTCATCTGAGTTCTCAGTTTTGGTGCGTTTTCCTGATAGCCCCTTCTTGTCTGCAAAAGGAAAAGGAAAAGACCTATCATGTTTGTTAGAGATAATGCTTTATTATAGACAAGCTTACCCTTTGGTGTCATACCTAGATTCAAACCCAGCAAGTACTAGCTATAGCACTTTAGTCTTACACACTTGAAACTTCAGTTTACCTATGCAAACAGGACCAGAATTCCTGCCTTACAGGCTATCTTCTAGGTAATCTATTTAGTAAGATAAGAATGTCTTGTGGGGTAAGAATAAAGCACGTTGATAGTAGTCAATGTTTCCTCCTCTGACTTTCTCTTCTGTGCCTTTATTCAGGCTATCTTTTTCCACTGAGGAAATGAGTATTTGAGAGTTTGTTTTGGTGATAAAATGAGAATACAAACAAAAGGCTTAGAATATACCTGGCTGAATAATAAATGGTCAGTAAACATTAGAGATTATTATCTTAAGACTTCTTTCCTTCTTGTTCACTGTACTTCATGCTTGTCTCCTTTCTGCTTCCTGAAAATGCTAAGAGAAGTTGGAAAAATAAGTTCATCCAGGACCTTGTAGATTTAATAGAAACTGGATTTTATCCTAAGAGGATTAGAGAAAGGAACATAACGGGCCCTTAATAGCTAACAGTTGTTAAGTTCATGGTATGTGACAGGCTCCAAGCTGTGTTATTCTAACCCATACTTGGTGAATGTACATAACCTTGGAAATGTTCTGTTCTTCAGCTGGAAAATCTGTTCCAGATCACAATCTGGCAATAGTAGAATCAAGGTAAAAGGTCAGGACCTGTAATTTGGGTCGGTCTGAATCTGTGCTTAAGGACTGCACGCAAGACTGCCTCTGAATTTACATTTCTACATCAATTGTCATTAAATATCATTTACAGATATCTAATGCTTTAAACTCAACATATTTTCCTTGCCCAATTACTTCCCTTTCAATCTCTTAAGAGTTAACAGGCATACTGTAAATATCATGTGTTACTAAATGACTACAATGTATTGTAATCAATCTGGAACCCTCTTTATTCCTAAGAGACATACTTGCTTTACCTTCCCATTGCTTTATTCCTGCTCTTCATTCACTTAAAATATCATTCACTTTGTCAAAAATGACATCACATATTTTGAGTACTACAAGTTGGCTTGTAGAAAGCTTTCCCATTCAGGACGGTAATCCCATTTCGTTCTCATTGCCTTCCCTTGTGAGTCCTCCTTCCTTTGGTACCTCTGACTATTCATCTCTAGGATACTTTCACTTACTCCTACTTTCAATTTCTCCTAGAGAAGGAAAGCTGTTTTTTCACCTTTAGTTAATTATTCATTTAACATTTAAATTATTTAACTGATACATAAAAATTAATCGGGTATCATGTGATGTTGGATATGTATACATTGTGTCATGTTTAAATCACTGTAAACATAACTCCGTGTATCCTTTTTTTTTTTTTTTTTTTTTTTGGTACCTGCCAGGCAGGCGCTTAGGCCACTGAACTAAATCCCTGGCCCTATTTTTTGAGACAGGGTCTCACTATGCAGTTCAGGCTGGCCTTGAACTCACTTTGTGGCCCAGGCTGATCTCGAACTCACAACGCTCCTCCTGCCTCCGCCTCCCGAGTGCTGGGAATAAAGGTGTGCACCACCACGCCCGGCTTCCGTGTATCTTTTCTGAATGCTAAAAACACTCAAAATCTTTTCTTTTTAAAATTTACTGTAGTTTTGTTAGCCATCCTACTGTGCTGCAGCACATCGGAACTTCTTGTTTTATCTAACTTCGTACCCACTGATCAACCTCTCCCTATCCCTCCCTGTCCCCTGAACCTCCTGGCCTCTGATAACCACCATTCTACTCTCAGCATAAGTGAGATCGTGAGACAGTTATCGTTTTGTGCCTGGCTTACTAACAATCTCCAGTTTCATCCTTGTAACGAAGGAGCCATACAGTACTGTATATTTTTTACCTCAGTACGTGTCGCCCTGTAGCGCAAACGTCCATATCGCTTAATAGCTCTCCCTGGAATGTCAAGCAAGCGGGAGACTGGGCAAAACCTTAGCGCGAAGAGTAGAGGGTGCAGGGTATGATGGCTAGCATTCTTACAGGTGAACCCCAAAAGGTTTCGCCACGAGCAGGGAGGGGACATGAACAGTACCTAACAGGCCCCTGGGTGCAGCTCACCTGGGCCAGCAGCCCCAGCCAGCCTCTTCCGGGGTCTCGGCATTGTCTGTCTGTAGCGGGCGAGGCGCGAAGGATTCTGGAATCGACCAGGAGATACAAGAAGCACCTCTAGGGGCGGGGATATAGCTCAGCAGCACCGCGCCTGCCTGGCAAGCGCGAGGTCCTGAGTTCGATTCCCAGAACAAAAACAAAACAAAAAAAAAAGACACTTCTACAACGCTCCAAAACCTGTTCGGTGCAAGCTGGAGTAAGGCCGGAGGCGTTCGGCCTTGGAGGAACAGACAACGACGCCTAAGCCTCTCAAAACCTTCCTCCAGCGACCAGCTCCATCCTACCTCGCAGAGCCCGCCCCTAAACTCTTCCCGCCGCAAGCACAGTTCAGCGCACGCCCCGCGGCCGTGCTCTTGGCGCGGGCAGCCGGGGCGCGTGCCCAAGACTCCGCGCGAGGCGCGTCTGCAGCGCCGCGCTGGGATCTCCGGGAGTTGTAGTCCCTGCGCACCTCGGCTGCCTGCGCCGCGGGGAGGGCCTTGCGGAGAGCCGGCTCCCAGAGTGCCTCGGGGCGGGGCGCTCCCAGGGTGCAGCGCGGTGTCTGATGCTTCTTCGCCCAGTACAGCTGGTTGTGAAGACTTAGTTGTGCAAAAGCGGAGGCGATGTGGTGGTGTCGCTGGAGCCTCAGAGTACGCTTCAGCTGCCTACGCGGCAGCGTCTGGACCCGCGACCAGGCTCGCCGCCAGCGCTGGACCGCCAGCATCGACCGTAAGGACCTCCCTGCTCAAGAAGACAGTGGGGTGCTAGCGGGGGTCTTGGACTCGGGCGGTGGGGTGCCGCGGTCTTCGCGCTCTGTCCTCCAGCCCGGGACCCCTTCCTCGCCGGGTTCGGTCTCCCCGGGACGCTCCCCGCCCTCCGGGTGCCTCGAGTCGTCGCGGAACTTGTGGCTTGTGTGTGTGTGTGTGTGTGTGTGTATGAAAATCCCTGTAGATTCTGAAGATCGTGAGAATGTAAGAAGCTGGGTGCTGTTGGGTGATAGATAAAGCTCCGGGTTATACAGAAGGTTTGGGGGTTTTTTTGTTTTGTTTTGTTTTGTTTTATTACCTGCAGGTATAAAATACATATTGTTGAATCTCTTGCAGGAGAAATACTGCAACTGGGAATCTCCATCAGACTGTAAGACAGGATGTTTTTAGGCAAATAAATTGGATGTATCAGGAAGTGGTTGCCACCCAATGGGACTGATACCCAGCCAATTCGTGACTTCTTTGTTAATCTCCAATTTTTCTTCTGAAGTAATTTTTCATTTTAAATAAATGATGCTTTTCTTTATGGAAAAACGAGCCTTTTTGCTTGGCAATGGATTTGTAACGCACACTAAAATGGAGTACTGTTTTCTTAAGTCCTAAAACTCCTTCAGGAGGTGCTGCCCTGTTCTGGTACTTAGAATTTGGGAAGGGGAGGGCCGGGAGTTTGGCTCAGCAGCTTAAGTGCCTGTCTGGCAGGTGCGAACCTGTGAGTTCGATCCCCGGTGCCACAAAAAAAAAAAAAAAAAAAGAAAGAAAAAGAAAAAAAAAAAGAATTTGGGAAGGGGGAAGAAAAAGAAAAAAAAAGAAAAGAAAAAAAGAGAGGGAGGTAGGTAGGTAGGGAGAGGGAGAAAGAAAGAAAAAAATTATCCTGGCTACAAGTCAGTTAAGTCATCCGGCGACTAATGGTGTGACTTCAGTCATTGAGACCTCCTTCACTTTTTTAAAAGAAATTTTATATTCTTTAAAGTTTTATTTCGATTTATATGTACGTATTTCTCATGGAATATTCTGAGAATTTATGAAACTCAGATATATTTAGAATTCAGAGGGAGGTGACCAGAACCTGGAAAACTGATCACTATTGTCAGAATAAGTGTGTGAAAGTCTTTCCCCTAGGTATTAAGTTACACAGTTATATAAATCACATGTCTTATGTACACTGAATCTACATTCTGTAGATGTAGAGATCAAGAGAATCTACATATCCAGTGAAACTAGTTTAATAAAGGAGGGAGTTTTCATTCCTATTCTAAATAGTCAAGTGAAAGGAAGTTGTCTAGTTGTACATTTGTGTATCAAAGTAGTTGGTGGGCTGAAGATATAACTCAGCGTGGAGCATTTGTGTTTCTACTCGAGGCCTGGAGTTCAGTCCCCAGTACTGTAAGAAATAAAGCTAATTGATGGTTAACACATATATGTAATTGTTGATTAACATCTCTTTATTTCATTGCCTATTTTAATGTTAAATAATTTTTTGATTAAGATTTATTGTGTAATTCTTGATTAACATCTCTTTATTTCATTGCCTATTTTAATGTTAAATAATTTTTTGATTAAGATTTATTGTGTAATTCTTGATTAACATCTCTTTATTTCATTGCCTATTTTAATGTTAAGTAATTTTTTGATTAAGATTTATTGTGTAATTCTTGATTAACATCTCTTTATTTCATTGCCTATTTTAATGTTAAATAATTTTTTGATTTAAGATTTATTTTTCTTCTATGCCATGTATATTTGTTGGGTATAATTTGTCACATAGGAGATTAGCTCAGTCTAACACGAATGGATTTTACAGTGGCCTGAGGTTTTAAGATGTCCCTTCCTGACATACTTGAAGTTGTACAGTTAATCTTTGCAGAGCTGAAAAGCCTGATTCCTAGTCCAGTCCTCTTGCACTACAACTTTCTGCAACTGTGAATTATTCTTTGAACACCAGGATTCTCAATTAGAACTCAGTTCTCTAATTAATTTTTTTCTTGGGTGCATTTAAAAATGCTTATATTAATCAGAGATTTGTGGGGTTTTGTTTTGTGCTTACCCTTCACCTGCTATAAAACCTTTCCTCATCTCACTTGGTTTGTTTTCCGATGTAGCTTTGCCTTTTTAGTGTGTGTGTGCTGCTGCCTTGAATCCGGCCAGTGACTCAGCAAATTGATGAGCCCAATTGTTCAATTTGTTTTTGTAGTGCATTTTTTCTGTTGATGTAAATGTGTTAGCACCATGCTTTGATTGTTTGAACTACTTTGGAAATAGTGCTTTACTCCACCAAATAAGAGAAAGATGAAGATTTCCTAGTATTTATTGAGCTCTTGCTGGGATTAAAATTCTGTACCACTTCATTTTATATAAGATGCTTGTATTAGCAATTATGTTGTCCTTTTTTTTATTTAAGAGAAAAAAAAGACACATATAAGAAAGACAAAAGGCAAAAGAGACAAACAAATGACTAGAGTAAATGCACAACAGTAGCATTATAGGTTTACAAAACAGGATGATAGAAACTGGACAATGGTTGCAATATTGCATATCATTATCTTCAAAATGGTTTTTTACATTAACAGATATAGACATGTAAATTGATCTAATCATATGAGTATTAACCGTTCTTTCTCAATAACTAATACATTCAGCAGTATGTTCATTTTAGTTATCTTGCATATACATATATACAGATTTATATCTTTTCCTTTTCCCTTTTCTCTTTCCCCCTTTTCCCTTCCCAATTACTTTTGCTCTTCGAGCAGTTTTTTACCCTTACATAGTATTTATTATAGATTTTGGATCATATATACTTTTTCAGTTTCTTACACTAGGGAGACAATATGGAATTTACACATGTGGGTTTGATTTATCTCACTTATGAGTATGGTCTCAAGTTGTGTCCATTTACTTATAAAAGTCTCAACGCAATCTTTCTTAACAGCTGAGTAGTACTCCATTGTATAAAAATACCGCATCTTTTTTATCCATTCTTTGATTGATGGGCACTTGGGTTGTTTCCAAGATCTGGCTATTACAAATTGGGTTGCTATAAACATGGGTGCACAGGTATCTCTGTGGTATGATGTTTTCAATTCTTCTGGAAAAATGCCCAGAAGCGCGATAGCTGTGTTGAATGGGAGCTCTAATCCTAGCTTCTTGAGGAATCTCCACACTGACTTCCACAGTGGTTGCACCAGTCTACACTCCCACCAACAGTGGAGAAGAGTACCTTTTTCCCCACAGCCCCTCCAGCATTTGTTGTTGCTTGATTTTGTAATCTTGGCCATTCTTTCTGGAGTGACATGGAATGAATCTCAGTGTGTTTTAATTTGCATTTCCCAAATGACTGTTGATGTTGAACATTTTTTCATTTATTTATTTGCCATTTGTATTTCTTTCTCTGAGAAGTGTGTATTCATCTCAGATGCCCACTTTTGGATTGGGTTCTTGAATTTTAGGGGCCTGATTTCTCTTAATTCTTTATATGTTTTAGATAGAAGTCCCACGTCTGATGGACAATTGGCTAAGATAGTTTCCCCGTTGGTGGGTTTTCTTTTCACTCTGTTGGAGGTTTCCTTTGAAATGCAAAAATTTTTTAGTAAGATGAGACCCCAGTTGTTGATTCTGGAAAGTGTTTCCCATGCAATTTGATTTTTGTTCATGAACCCTCTGCCTACTCCTATGTCATCAAAATTTTTACCTACTCTATCTTCTAGTAAGTTTAGTGTCTCTGTTTTAATACTCAGATCTTTGATCCATTTTGACTTTATTTTACCACATGGTGATAGACATGGATCTAGTTTTAGTTTACGGCATATAGAAAGCCAGTTTTTCCAGCATCATTTGTTAAAGAGGCTATCTTTCTTCCAATGTACATGTTTGGCCCCTTTGTCAAAGATGAGGTGGCTAAGTATGTTTGTAGTTGTGGCTGTATTTTCTAATCTATTCATTGATCTTCAGGTCTGTTTTGAATCTAGTACCATGCTGATTTTGTCACAGTAGCTTTGTAGTATAGTTTCAAGTTGGGGATTGTGATGCCTCCTGCCTTCCCTTTGTTGCCCAGAATTGCCTTTGCTATTCTAGGTCTTTCCTGGTTCCAGATGAATTTCAGGAATGCTTTCTCTACTTCTGTGAGGTAGGCAAGTGGTATTTTGATTGGGATTGCATTAAATCTGTATAATAATTTTGGGAGAATGGCCATTTTCACGATGTTTGTTCTTCCTATCCATGAACAGGGAATATCTTTCCATTTTCTGAAATCTTCTTCGATTTTCTTCTTCAGAGTAATGTAATTTTCACTGTATAGATCCTTTACTTCCTCTGTTAGATTGATTCCTAAGTATTTCATTATTTTGGATGTTATAGTGAAGGGTATGGTTTCTCTTGTTTCTCTCTCAGTGACTTTGTTGTTTGTGTACAGGAATGCTATTGATTTTTGAGTGTTGACCTTGTATCCAGCAACATTACTGAATTTGGTTATTACTTCTAGAAGTCTTCTAATGGATTTTTGGGGGTCTTCTATGTAGAGTATCATATCATCTGCAAATAATGATCATTTCACTTCTTCCTTTCTTATCCTTATTCCCTTTATTTCTTTCTCTTGTCTAATTGCTCTGACTAGTATTTACAGAACTCTATTGAATAGGAGTGGTGATAATGGACATCCTTGTCTTGTTCCTGATTTTAGGTTGAAACTTTTCAGTTTTTCTCCATTTAGTAAGATGTTGGCTGTTGGTTTATGATATATGGCTTTTATCAGGTTGAAGTAGAGACCATCTATTCCGATTTTCTGTAGGGTTTTTATCCTGAATGAGTGGTGGATTTTGTCAAAAGCTTTTCTGCATCTATTGAGATGATCATGTGGTTCTTGTCCTTGGCCCTGTTGATATGGTGTATTACATGTATTGATTTGCCTATGTTGAACCATCCCTGCATTCCTGGGATGAATCCCACTTGATCATGGTGTATAATCTTCCTGATAACTTGCTGCATTCTATTTGCCAGTATTTTATTGAGGATTTTTGCATGTATGTTCATGAGGGAGATTGGCCTGTAATTTTCTTTTTTGGTTGGGTCTTTCTCTGCTTTTGGTATTAGGGTAATACTTGTTTCCAGGAATGAGTTAGGGGGACTTTTCAATTTCATTGAAGAGTTTGAGGACTGTTGGCATTAAGTCTTCCCTAAATTTCTTGTAGAATTCAATGGTGAATCCATCAGGGCCTGGGCTTTTCTTTGTTGGTAGGATCCTGATTACATTTTCAATTTCATTACCTGAAATTGGGTTATTCAACAGCTTTATATCTTCTTGATTCAGCTTTGGTAATTCATAGGTTTCTAGGAATCTGTCCATTTCTTCTGTGCTATCGAATCTATGTGAGTAAGGGTTTTCGAAGTAGGTATTGATGATATGTATTTCCCCAGGGTCTGTAGTGATTTCACCCTTTTCATTTCTTATTGCATGAAGCTGAGTTTTTTCTTTCCTCTTTTTGATAAGGTTGGCTAGGGGTTTATCAATTTTATTTACTCTTTCAAAGAACCAACTCTTCGATTCATTAATTCTTTGTGTTGTTTTCTTAGTTTCAATTGCATTAATTTCTGCTCTAATCTTAATAATTTCCTCCCTTCTTTGGGCTTTGGACTTGACTTGCTCTTCTTTTTCTAGAAGTTTGAGGTACAGCATTAGGTTGTTTATGTGTGTTCTTTCCATTTTTCTGATGTGGGAGTTTAGTGCTATAAATTTCCCTCTGGGGACTGCTTTCATTGTATCCCATAGGTTCTGGTAATTTGTATTTGCATTTTCATTCAATTGTAGATATTGTTTAATTTCTTCTTTAACTTCTTCTGTGACCCATTGGTTATTTAGGAGAGTATTATTTAATTTCCATGTGTTTATGCGGTTATTGTAGGCTTTTTTGTCATTCATTTCCAATTTTACTGCACTATGGTCAGATAATATGCATGGAATTATTTCAGTTCCTTTGCATTTACTTAAGTGTGTTTTGTGGACAAGTATGTGATCTATTTTAGATAATGACCCATGTGCAGCTGAGAAGAACGTGTATTCTGATGTTGATGGGTGGAATACTCGGCACACGTCTACTAGGTCCATTTGTTCACAAGTTTGATTTAGTTCTGTTATTTCTTTGCTGATTTTTTGCTTAGTTGATCTATCTTTCTGTGACAGTGGGGTGTTAAGGTCCCCTGTTATAACTGTATTATTGTTTATTTGGTTTTTCATGTCTATTAAGAATTGTCTTACGTAGTTGGGTGCTCCCATATTTGGTGCATATATATTTATGATTGCAATCTCTTCCTCTTGAAGTTTTCCCCTAGCAAGTATGTAGTAACCTTCTTTATCTCTTTTGATCATTTTCGGTTTGAAGTTTGTATTGTCTGCCAATATAATAGCTACCCCTGCTTTTTTCTGGGTTCCTGTTGCATGGAGTATTGTTTTCCATCCTTTGACTTCTAATCTGTGAGTTTCCTTTTGAGTAAAATGTGTTTCCTGTACACAGCATATTGTTGGATTTTGTTTCTTAATCCACTCTGCTAGTCTGTTTCTTTTTATTGGTGCATTGAGATCATTTACATTGATTGATATAACTGATATGTACTGGCTCATCCCTGTCATGATATCTTTCTGTTGTTGGTTTTCTACATTTTCTGTTCAATTATTTGTCCTGCTTAGTGGTTTCCTTTTGTTGTTGTTCTTAAGATTGTGGCTATCTTTGTCTCTTTCTAGAGTGTCTTTCAGTACTCTTTGTAGTGTTGGTTTGGTGGCCATAAATTTCTTCAGTTGTACTTCGTCATGAAAGTATCTTATTTCTCCATCAATTTTTAAGGATAGTTTTGCAGGGTACATCAATCTGGGTTGAAAGTTGTTTTCTTTTAGGGTTTGGAATAC
Organism: Dasyprocta punctata; assembly: GCA_004363535.1. Taxonomy (NCBI): domain Eukaryota; kingdom Metazoa; phylum Chordata; class Mammalia; order Rodentia; family Dasyproctidae; genus Dasyprocta; species Dasyprocta punctata. The sequence goes on from RJWM01010304.1 coordinate 25,880, forward strand.
TTCACTGCAAGCTCTTCTTAACTTAAAGGTTTGTGTTGCGAAGTCTGCTGTGATTCCGATAGGCTTTCCTTCATAGGTGATCTGTTTCTTTTCTCTGACAGCTTTTAGTATTTTGTTCTTGTGCTGTATTTCTGATACCCTTATTATTATATGTCTGGGTGAGGATTTATTTTGGTTGTGGTTAATTGGGGTTCTGTATGCCTCAGTTACCGGTATTTCAGATTCCCTTCCCATGTTTGGAAAGTTTTCTGCTATTATTTCTGTGAATAGTTTTCGCAGGTCATTAGTATTGACCCCTGCTTTTTCATTGATGCCTATTAATCTTATGTTATTTCTCTTGGCATCATCTTGCAGCTGTTGAATTGTTATTTCATGGTTCCTTAGTATTTTTAAGAGATCTTTTCTTTTGTGGCCATGATCTCCCATGCTGTCTTCAAGATCTGAGATTCTATCTTCAGCTTCATTCAAGCGGTTTTTCAAACTTTCCATGGAATTTTTCATTTCCTGCATTTCTCTTTGAATCTGTTTCATGCATTCTGTTTGTGTCTTACATTGTTCATTCAAAGTTTCATTCATTTTCTTAAGTTCTTCTATTTTTCATCTTACTCTTCTTTAGATACACACAACATTTCTTTAATAATGTTTGTCATTTCATTTTTTAGCTGAGAGAATATTTCTGATTTGAGTTTCTCTATAGCTTCATCGAGCTGTTTCTTTACTGCATTTTCTGTCATTTCAGAAAGTTCAGTTGTGTCACTCCTAGTGTCTTCCATTTCAGTGTCTCTTGGGTTTGTTCTCAGTGGGCTAGGGGATTGAGACTGCCTCTTGGTCTTTCGTTTTGTCATTTTCTTCTGAGACCTGTGTGGCTGTGTGTCGTGTGAGGCTGACCAGGCGTTCTCCTGGTGGGTTGTGGTGAGTCACAGGACCAGGTAGAGCTGGATCCTCTGCGCAGCTAGTGAGGGCGCACTACTCAAGTGTGCTGGTGGAGCCTCCGCCTTACTGGATGGGGGCCGAGACTTCCCAGACCCAGCCAGCTAGGCAGAACGTATGCTGGCATGTGTTGCCACCTGGACCCTGAGTCTGGCTGCAAGGAATTCAGAGCCTGTGGAGTGCCAGGCAAGGCTGGGCAAGTCACAGGCCTACAGTGCCGGGGCCTTGCTCCTGGTTGGGCAGGCCTGCAACCTCTAGGACCCGCCATCCCAGCCACTCCACTGAACAGTGGAGCTCGTGCCCTGCGCTCTGATAGGCAGAGCCCAAGTTCTCCAAGGCCCTGCAGCTATGCTGGCCAGTCCCTGATGAGCAGCTCTGGGGTCCTCTGCTGGACTGTGCTCAGTACCTCTGTGTCCTGTAAGGCTGGTCGGGCATTCCCCTGGTGGGTTGTGCTGAGTTTTGGGACTCAGTAGAGCTGGATCCTGTGCGCAGCTAGTGAGGGCGCACTCCTGGAGTGTGCTGGTGGAGCCTCTGCCTTACTGGGTGGGGGCCGAGACCTCCTGGACCCAGGCAGCTAAGCGGAGCATACCCCAGAGTGTGGCGCCTCCCGGCCCCTGAGTCTGGCTGTAAGGTATGTTGTCCTTTATGTGAAAGAACTATTCATCTTTGAAACCCCAGCACTGGCACGTAGTACATGCTCAATAATACTCATTCTTTTTTTAAACAATAAGTTTATTACACATTTATTTATTTAGTATTTAGTATTTATTGGTTTCTTTAGGACTCAAACCCAGGGCCCCATGCATGTGCGGCAAGCACTTTACCACTGTGCTGCATCCCCAGCTCATAAATGTTTTTTGGGGTGATCTTTGAACTATAATCCATAGCAGTATTTGTGCAGTTGCATGAAAAAAAATGTAATCATTCTGTACTGCAAACGTTCATTAATTTTAAAAAAAACAGTTTGTACCCTGCAGTGAGGGGAATCATGAATTATTTTGCCCTAACCATATGCCTAAAATAGTTTCTGCCCTGGGCTTCTTCAGGAAGCCTAATCTTGTGTCCTCAAAGCTCTTCATTTCTGAGTTTCTCTTTTGAATGAGTGGTACCCAGGTTTGCCCCAGAGAAGCAGACCCTCCCACCTGCACTTGTGTTCTGTTAGGACTATGCATCACTAGTAGACACTTAAGTAAATTGTTGTCTAGTATAGCTCTATAGTCTGCTTTAGTGCTTTTTTGGTCAATAATAGTGACCAATGTTTCAAAATTAAAAGATGATACTTTAGGATGTAATGCAAGAATGGAATTAGACGTCATCATGTTAAGTAAACTAAGCTAGACTCAGACAAGTGTCACATTTTCCCAAATATGTGGAATCTGAAAAAAGATGACTTGAAAGGAGAAAAGAGACTATTATTACAGAAGAAGAAGGGGGATTAGGGGAGGATGATGGAAAAATGAAGTGAAAAGAGACTATGATGTTGGTTTGGATTTATTGAATTGTGAAGTTAGCGAGTTATGAAAATATATATATGTTATTGTCAGTTTTTTTATTTTAAAAAGACATCGAGAGCCTATGGTTTAGCTCAGTGGCACAAGCACAGCTTGGCAAGTGCAAAGTTGTGAGTTCAATCTCCGGTACCAAGAAGACAAAAAAAAAGACATCAGTATGTAGAAATAATCAAGGAATCATCTGGAATAGTGTTAATATATGTGTTTTATTCTTTCTCTGGGAGTGAGATGCTAAGCACATTTTTCTTTATACAAGTATTTTTTGACTTGTTCTATTACAAACTATTTCTATATGGAAGAAATTAAGAATTGCTGTGACAAATATGAGGTGATTGTTATGTTAACCAGCTTGATTTTAGTAATCATTTCACAGTGTGTATGTATCTTGAAACATGGTGGTGTGCACTTCCAAAAATAGTAATACCAAGCCCTGTATGTCCTCTTGCCCCTTTCATTTTCCCAGCAACCACTGTACAATAAGGTTTCATTGTGTCTTCAAGTATAAGCACGCGCTCCTTTTAGTTTTTCTTGGCACATCTGAAATAGGTGATTCTTTTTTTTTTTTTTTGGCGGCACCGGGGATTGAACTCACAACCTCGCGCCTGCCAAGGCAGGCGCTTAAGGCACTGAGCCAAACTCCCGGCCCTGGTTTTTTGACGTAGGGTCGCACTATGTAGCTCAGGCCGGCCTTGCGCTCGCGTTGTAGCCCAAGCCGGCCTCGAACTCACATGAAATAGGTGATTCTTTAACAACAGCAACAAAATTGGTAAGAAAGTAGACTTTGTTGTCCCTTTGCAAACTTCTGCTCCTATTGCCTTGTGCTGGTTCCTAGACTTTGCAATCCTTTCTTTTCTAAAAGAAAAGTGTCCAAAAAGTCACCTTAGAGAAATCTTGTCAGTACAGTCTTTACTTTTGCCTTCTCTATGTATCTAAGAATTTGCATTATCTTGCAAAATGTGAAAAATATTTTAGGCCTTAACTATTTGACAGCTCTGCTTTCCAATTCCATTCTATCTTACTCTGTGCAGTCTTTGAGAAAACTGTAAAAAATAAATTCTGTGTTTATGCCATGAGTATCGTTGTCCATCCTGCTCTTCCCACTCTGATCCTATTTCTCCCATTTTTTCACTGGCCTCTGCCTATTTAGGACTACAGCTGTATTTCACTAAGTGAAGAGATGTCTCAGAAGTCACTAAGTATTGTCCCTTCTCCACCTGAGAAACTACTTAGTAATGGGTGAGGCCATACGCTGGCTGCTAAAGGTCCTACTCTGTGTGGGAAATGCTACAGTTGGTCCCGTGTCTCAACTTCATGGTGCTTCTTATTGGTGGTACTCTTGTCTAACACTTGTTGGAGATTTGAGCATGTACAATCCTGCCCACAGCTTCCATGGGACTAAATGAAGAACAAAAAGAATTTCAAAAAGTGGCTTTTGACTTTGCTTCCCGGGAGATGGCTCCAAATATGGCAGCGTGGGACCAAAAGGTAGGAGTTTTCTTTTTGGTTAAATGTCCCAACAAATGTTGCATAAAGTGGCCCTTGCTGTCATCTCTGTATAATTCTAATTGCTCAATATCTGTTCTTCTCTTTTCAATACTTGTAAGAAGACCGGCAATAGGTAATTCTGTTCATAGAAGGTATCTCAGTCACCTTATAAGACACCTTTTTTGTTTTTAGTTGAACAAAGATTTGGACATACTTAAAACCAATGTAATTCTGTAGATAACTAAAAAGGAAAAAATAAAATGACAGAAATTTTTAAGAGAATCTCTCTGCTCTTCCAAATGCAGATACCCTGGCCCCCTCATTGTATTCTCTAAAGGAGAGTCCGCCTCTGAAATAGTGATGACTCTGCTCTCCTTTTTGCATGTAGGAACTATTCCCTGTGGAAGTGATGCGAAAGGCAGCCCAGCTGGGCTTTGCGGGGGTCTACGTTCAGACAGATGTTGGTGGGTCTGGACTATCACGACTTGATACCTCTGTCATCTTTGAAGCCTTGGCTACAGGCTGTACCAGCACCACAGCCTACATCAGCATCCACAAGTGAGTGCCCACACTGGGACAGCACAAGGTAGTGCTCACATGGGTTGAGCAGGACATTTCAGATTCATAAGGAAAAGATTAAACAGGTGGGTTGCCCTAGTTCCTCGAGGACCTAGACTGTCAATAGCACTTGGACTTTATTTTGCTGTCTTGTATATTGCGTAGAGAATCAAGTTTGTCAGACTTCTCCAATAGAGTAGTCAGTCCTGTCACCCCTTCCCTCAATCCACAGGTGAAACCTCTAGTAATTTGAGAAAACACATATAATTGATTTTTAGGTATTCATTTAACCTAATTACAAATAGTGATAGAATCCAGGTGAGAAATACTTTGGTCCTGGTTATCTCTGGGTATTACATATTCTAGGAATATGTTTTAATCCATTCCATTCCTTTAAAGTTGAATCTTCTCACTGTTGGGCCTTCCACACCATCATGTAACCAGTTAGGATGCCAGCTGCTCATCTTTTTCTCAGACTTGGTGAACTTGCTTGTGTGATTTCAGAGGATCACATTACAGACAGCTTCCTAATTGCCTTGGAACGCACCCCGCAAGTGTTGAATTATTGCAGATCGAGTCTATCGATGGGTTTTACTGTATCCTCTCTGACACATCAAGGGTCCAAGGAAAATAGTCCAGAGAAATACTCTGACAGGAAACCTGTTCTTCCCCAGAAGAAAACACTGTTACTCATCTGCTGCTGAGTACTTGGGGCAAACTCTGGTTCTCTGACAACCTTCATTATTTCTCCCTGGTCCCTAAATGGGCTCTACCATGCAGGAAGTGACATGGTACAGTGAGTTTGAGAATATTCCTTATTTTTGTTCAGTTGGGTAACTCCAGGTGTCCAACTTCAGAATAAGAGGAAGGTTGTGATGACACAATCATCGTCTGGTTTGTTCGTCTGAATGAAATTTTGTAATTGAAACAATGCCATAAAAATAAATCATGTGCCTTCAAGTCAGATTATTTAGGAGAATTTGATGGGAGATTTAGAAAATAAATAGGTAAAGAACGTTACCTTTCAGTATGGTTAATCTCGATTGTGGCATTAGTGGAGCACACTTCTGGGTGTGGCTGGGTGGTGCTGGACCTGTGATCTTGGTATGCTACACCACCCCTGACCCCTTCCTGTCTGGTGCTGCTCCCTGCTCTGCTTCCCAGCAGCCAGGAAGCCAGCAGCTCTGCTCTGCCACATCGTTTCCCCAAGATCTTCCTGCCCACCCTGGGTTGAAAAACTTTTGAAACTGTGAGCCAAATTAAACATTGCCTCCTTTAAGTTGTGAGTATTGGGTATTGTGTCTTAGTGACAGGAAATCTGACTAATACACCCATCTTCCCCCAACTTTTTTTGGTCTCTTTAATAAATAAAATAGCTACAGTGTATCGAGAACTTTAAATAAATAAAATAAAGTTGAATCTTCTCATTTGTGGCTTTCCCCTTCTCATTCTGTCTCTGCTTTACTCTGTTTTGCTGTCCTTTGTTCTCTTTCCCCACCACTCTACATTTCCTTTTTTTCTTTATCTGTGTCAATGTCATTCCTTCTTGGTGACCCAATCAGCATGTGTACCTGGATAATTGATCACTTTGGAACTGAGGAACAGAGGCACAAATTTTGCCCACCACTTTGTACCATGGAGAAGTTTGCCTCTTACTGCCTCACTGAACCAGGTGGGTTTGCCATTCTGCAGGTGAGATCTATTAAGGAGAGTGGTATAACTGGTGTAGCCTCTAAGCTCTCCTTTCTGCTGATTGACACACACACACACACTGTGCAGCAAGCAGGTTGCTTATGGAGTAATGAGAGTCTCATGACCTGATGTCACAGGACCCAGAAACCTTCAGGTCAGAGTCTGGGCTGCAGACGAGACCTCCTCACAAGTGACTGGCTGCAAGTTTTTGTGTTGGGAAAGCGACAGTGGTTTACTTGATGCAAGCAGTTTTCACAAAGTACAGAGAATTCCTTTATCCATCTAGATTTTAAAGCAGTGCATGCTTTTCCTGTGTCAGGAAGATTTCCTAGGGGATGGAACCATGTTTGGTTCCTTTAATTTCACTCACTTCTTCACTCTCTTTTGATCCTTGCCTCAGGAAGTGGGAGCGATGCTGCATCTCTTTTGACTTCTGCTAAACGACAAGGAGATCATTACATCCTCAATGGCTCTAAGGTACCTGTATACTGTCTTCCCAGAGCAAATTGAAAGTTGTTCCCACCTTGCTCCTGCCTTCCCTGATCCCTTGAGTCTATGAGTTGCTGTTCCTATAGGGTTTGTATGTGTCAGGAAGGGAGCTTCTTGACCTTTATCACCTCACTGTTTATCTCTTCTAATGGATTCCAGATCATTTCATTGATTCACTCTCTTTTTTCTATTGTTAACAACTAAATTCTTGTTCTTTAGTCACTGCAGTTACCTACTATCCCACCTCAGTTTCTGTGTTGTACTCAGTATGTCTTATTGTTTCGGGGGCTCAAGCGTTTTCTCAGAACTTACGGTCAGAACTCACATGGTCCTTAACACCCATGCACCCTACCCGGATTTCTAACACAGGCCTTCATCAGTGGAGGTGGTGAATCAGACATCTATGTTGTCATGTGCCGAACTGGAGGACCAGGCCCCAAAGGCATCTCCTGCGTAGTTGTTGAGAAGGGGTCCCCTGGCCTCAGCTTTGGCAAGAAAGAGAAAAAGGTGAGTGGCTGTGGGATAAGAAACAGTTCAAGCTATGAGGCTGTGCCACCAGCTACTGAGCATCTACAATGTTTCATGAAATAGGCTTCACATACTTCGTAATCTGCCTTTGGAGCAGTTGCTTCTATTACGATTTTCAACAGGAGCATATAAAATAGAATAGGACATTGTTAAATAAGCACCAAGCTTCTGAGGGAAGGAACAAAATTTGTCAGCAAGCTTTATAAGCTGCCTATTGTGTAAGTTTTGTTATCACTCTTACATCTACTGTCAACCTGCATTTCTTATCTAGCTGTTGTTGTGTTGAACTTTATCTCAAGAAGGGTTAGCTATAGAAAGTCTGATGTTGATCAGAGGACTTAGGAATGAAAAGCATAGAGGCCACTTTTCTTCAAAAATGAAGTAAAACTCATTGAGGGGATGATGGCTTTTTCAGTAATTAAGGACAGTGTTTCTATAGGTACTCTGAAAAACAAGGCATTTCTCATATTACAATTCCTAGATTTGTGGTAATGTAACTGTAATTGGTATTAAGGCTGAAACTCATTCAGATTTTTTGGACTAGGTAATCAAAACAGTCTATCTCCAATTAGTACCATTATTACTAGGACTTTTGGGGGAAAGTCAGGTAATGAAGTCACCCTTAACTATATTTCTTTCTCTCTCCTATCTCCTTGTGTTTATATATTTTCTTTCATGATCTTTCCTGACCCTTTGTAATTGCTAAGGAGTTATGAGTTGTGGCCCCACTTTGTAATATAACAGGCATTTATGAGATACTAACAGTTGTTTACTAAGTACCTATTGTGTGCAGTCTTTTGCTAGCTTCAGTGAACAAAAATATTATTTTTTTATAATGCTGAGGATCAAACTCAGGACCTTGTGTATCCCAGGCAAGTGTTCTGCCATTGAACTGCATCCTCCAAGGCATGGGTATGCAAAATTATTAGTCACTCGGGGTGTTTTAGATTATAAAGCATGTTGTTTTATCTATATAAACTCTGTGGGAAAGCTCATATGTGGTGTTATGGATTAAAAACTGGTGGTCAACTTAGCACCAGCTTAATTACATCAGGATGATGCTGAGTATAGACGGTCCACCTGAGGAAAGTTGCCAGCATAAATAGAGACATGGAGAAGAAGAGTAAGGCATTGTGGGTTCTTTCAAGAGTTACTGTTTCAAGACAGTGGTTCTCCCAGAGGTGCTTGTCATGCTGGCCTCCCCAATATGGATTTGGCCATTATCATTGGAGGAGCTTGGGACGTCATCAATGAGAGTGGCTGTGGTTCACCTTGGGGGAGCTCTGCTCCTCACACTGTGCATCGCTTCCTGGCTCCAGAGGGGAAGATGTGTGATGGAGAAGCTTGTCACACTGGGCTTCCTGACCTGTACACGACTGTTCTCATTGTCAGAGGAGCACAGGACCTCGTAGCCGCTGAGGATGGCTGTGGTACTCTTCAGGGCAGCCCTGCTCCTTATTTTGAGCATGACTTCTCGGCTCCCATGTAGAACCCTCAACCCACTGCACAGCTCCTTCACCATGCTGGCATAGACCTAGTTCCACTGCCGACCTCTGGCCTTCCCAGCACAGAACCGTAAAATAGACTGGTGTGACCCCTTATTGTGGGCTCTTAGATTTCCAGTTGGATTTGTGGGAGGCATTGTCATGCATTTTGGGTCTTTAGCTGGACTCATGCAGGACATTGCTGTGGGATCCAGGCCCTGCCTGAATATACTGGGTCTTAGTGTTGTGGGCAGGTTTTCCTGCACTTCCTTGTGTTTAACTCTGGGTGACCATCATAAAACAGTATTACAAATTCTGTGTCCTGTATGCAGTTATTCTCCGTGTAACCCCTGACTACAACATGTGGTATATAGCTATTGAATTTTTTAATTCTAGAAATATTTGTGTTGGGTAAGAAGAAAAGACACAAAACTGACTTTTGTAGCCTGGCCCAGTTTTACAGAATCAAGTTATATTTGTATAGATATTTGTTATTATAAAGAGAGTGATGACTATTTTAACTCACATAGGTAATATCCACTCAATATTTCTGTTGTCGGTTGACAGAACAAGTTGAAAGTCTACAAAAAATTACAAGTATTTTAAATAAGTAGAAAGTGTATTTTAGGTCTCCTCGTTTGCTATCTCTCACCTTTAAGCATATATATTTTTTCTTTTGTTTTGCTTTATATATTTTTAAATATAAGAGAACTTTGGAAGATTATCTCTTCATTCACTACACAGCTAGCATGTGCCAACTGTATGCCAGGCACTCTTCTAAGTTACTGGTCCAGCAGTGAGGAGGACAGGTGTGCTTCACCTTGTGGAATTTACATTTTAGTAGGCAGCCATCTCACAAGTGGGTTACCTTCCATTAGTGCTGTTAGGAAGGAAATTAAACCGAGTGACATAATTCTGATTGAAGAGAAGTTTCTTTACATAGGAAGGGTCTCTCTAATGCCTTAACATTTGAGATGAGATCTAAAGTGTTGGAAGAAGCTGTGTCAGAATTCCAGGCAGCAGTAAAAGATACACAGTGCCTGAGGTGAGAATAAGATTAGCCTATTTAAAGAGGTGAGAAAAAACAGAAAGAAAAGGAGAAATTTCTAGAGTGTAGTAAGCAAGAAAGGAGTGATGGATGCAGTTGGAGAGGTGTTCAGAGCAGTAGGCCTTTCTCCTTCCCTGCGCTTTGTTAATCTTTCCTACAGTGGTGCACTTTCCCTTGGTATATCGAGCATACTATGCTGCTGAGAGTTATAAACCTATAGTTTTGCACTGACTTTATGGAAGAGTAATGAAGACTTGTTTCATCTCGTATTTAATTGCTAAAGATTTTATGTAGAAGAATGAGTTTTATTAGAGTGGTGAAAGTGAAGACTCTTTATCAGAGAGTATCAAGATAATAATGTGAAGAAGAGAGAAGACTTGACAGCAGGATTGGTTTATAGTAGTAGCGGTCCAGGTATGCAAGGTCTCCCAAAAGGTAGAGGGATCACCTGCCCTTTCTGACTGCAGCTTTCCAGAGCTTCTGACAGGATTAGGTGAGGAATTTTCTCTGAGAGGGGAACAAGATGGATCTTTGCGCAGCATGGATTTAGAAAGCAGAAGTCAGAAGGCAGCAGCTATTTATTCCGTAATAATTAGACCTTCTTAAGATCAGAACTTTCTGATTGATTCTTACCTTAAGGTGTTTCTGTTCTTTGGGAGGCAGTAAAGTACACAGGTGATCGCTACATTGGTCAGTGTTCGAAGATTTCAAATAGTGGTGGAGACTGTGAAAATTAAAAAGGACAAGTTCAGGGACAAATCTGGTTGTTAGGTGTGATGGACTCATCTAGTTGGTGGTGAGAATGGGGAAGAGAAGTTCCGGTGGAATGCACAGAGCAAAAGACAGTGTGCTTGAAAACCCAAAGGCATCAAGCTCAGGCCAGCTTCCCAAAATGGAGACAGGAGGTGAAGGCTGGGCCAGGTGTCAGGAGGTTTAATGAAATGGTAGAAGGCCTTGTGCAAAAGGGATCTTTTGTCAAGTAAGGAAATCTGTTGAATATTTTGTATGAGGAAAAGATTGATGTAAAAACAGTGATATCAAAAAGCATGTTCTCATAGAAGCACCAGCAGTGAGGGTGGATCCTGTCCCAGTCCTACAAGAAGTTGTGAGAAATGTTTGTAGATTATCTAGTAAGGTGGACATTAGAAAGTGGATTCTTTTAATATATTTTAAGATACATAGTTGAAATGAGTGTGTTTGTGAGTGTTGACAACCCTTTAAATCTTAACTTTCCTTTTTCTTCGTTTTATATTCTCACGGGTCTAAGTCCCAATGTGCTAGACCCCATATTTCACAGGCTTCCATCTACAGGGACTGCTACCCTGCAAGATGGACTGTTGGGCAGCCACTCGGTCCCTGATTTTTGCCAGGTGGGGTGGAACTCCCAGCCAACCCGAGCTGTAATCTTTGAAGACTGTGCTGTCCCTGTGGCCAACAGAATTGGAAATGAGGGACAGGGCTTCCTCATTGCTATGAAAGGACTGAACGGAGGACGGATCAATGTTGGTGAGGACACGAACGAGTTGGGCAGGGAGGGCATGGGCTGGAGCCAGCAGCAGTGTCTTGAGACTCAATTGAAATGTTAACATTCTTCCCCTTTAGCTTCCTGTTCCCTAGGGGCTGCTCATGCTTCAGTCGTCCTCACTCGAGATCATCTCAATGTCCGGAAGCAGTTTGGAGTACCTTTGGCCAGTAACCAGGTAAGGACCCAGGTGTCTCTGCATTTATTCTCCACTCTTTAGACCTGCTCAAGGGCCCATATTGTCTAACAGAGAGAGGCCACAGTATCCCTTGTGGGGTCTGGGGTCTGCCACCATCTTAACTGGGGCTTCTGCTTTTTTTTTTTTTTTTTCTTTTTTTTGTGGCACCGGGGATTGAACTCACAACCTTGTGCCTGCCAGGCAGGCGCTTAAGCCACTGAGCCAAACTCCCGGCCCTAAGGCTTCTGCTTTATTTCCACCAATCTTTTTCAGGAGGCAATACTGTCAAAACTCAGGGCAAGCAAAATGAATGTAAAAAACAATGAGTTTTCTCTGTAGAGGAAGCAGGAGTTTTTGAATGATTGGATCACTTGGTCCCAGATCAGGTGCCTGTCTAAGTTCCTCTGGCTTGTCTGGTTCTTTTTTTTCCCCCTGTTGCTGCAGTACCTGCAATTCCAGTTGGCAGATATGGCAACAAGACTGGTGGCTTCACGGCTGATGATCCGCACTGCAGCAGTGGCTCTGCAAGAGGAGCGGGAAGATGCAGTGGTGCTGTGCTCCATGGCTAAGCTCTTTGCTACAGAGGAATGCTTTGCTGTAAGTGATAAGCCCTCTGGCCCACCTGGGATAAGCAGGGAGCAGCCCCTGGCCCCAGGAACCTGGAGAGGCATGTCAGCCCTGTGGGGTTACTGCAAGAGTTACCATGGGGTTTATGGATATGAATAAATTCAGAAGGGCCAAGGGTGTGGTTCTGCCCTGAGTTCTAGCACCAAGCACCAAAAAAAAAAAAAAAGAAGAAGAAGAAAAAAGTGCTTTGGGGAAAAACATCATTTAACCAATAAATTATCTTGTGAGGCCTATATGAGACCTCTTATAGCTGGGTTTTTAGCCACACTTTATTATGGCATTGACATCTGGTTGTATTCTAGATGAAATGTTACCTTTGGAAGATTCAGAGCAACCAATGCCTCTAGCCCAAATTTAGCACTGTCACATTTACATGGTCAGGGACAAAGCCATTTCCACACAGGGGTGCATTAAAACTGGGTGGCACCTCAACATCATACTAAATGGACAGAAACTGAAAGCTTTCACTCTAAAATGAGGAACAAGACAAGGATGTCCACTGTCTCCACTCTTATTTAACATAGTTCTGGAAACTTTATCTGGAGCAATTAGACAAGAGAAAGAAATAAAAAGAATAAAGATAGGAAAGGAAGAAGTTAAGCTAGCATTATTTGCAGATGACATGATACTCTTAACTAGAAGATCCTAAAAATTCCACCAAAAAATTTCTTGATTTAATAAGCAGATTTAGCAATGTAGCTGGTTACAAAGTTAATACTCAGAAATCAATAGCATTCTTGTACACGAATAACGATCTCACTGAGAGAGATTAGGGAAACAATACCTTTTACAGTAGCATCCAAAAAAATGAAATATTTAGGAATCAATCTAACGAAAGATGTAGAAGACCTCTATACTGAAAATTATAGTACTCTGAAAAAGGAGATTGAAGAGGATATTAGAAAATGGAGAGATATCCCATGCTCTTGGGTAGGAAGAATCAATATAGTGAAAATGGCCATACTTCTAAAACTTATACAGATTCAATGCCATCCCAAGCAAAATTCCAATCACATATCTTACAGAATTAGAGAAAACAATCCTAAAATTCATCTGGAACCAGAAGAGACCTAGAATAGCAAAGGTGATCCTGGGCAACAAAGACAAGACAGGGGCATCACAATTCCTGACCTGAAATTATACTACAAAGCTACTATGATTAAAACATTGTGGTACTGGCAGAAAAACAGACCCGAAGATCAATGGAATAGATTAGATGATGCAGAAACAACTGCAGACACACTAAAGTACCTTATCCTTGACAAAGGTGCCAAACAGATCCACTGGAAGAAAGATAGTCTTTTTAATAAATGATGTTGGAAAAATTGGCTTTCCACATGCTGAAGATTAACAGTGGACCCATATCTTTCACCATGTACTAAGTTAAAATCTAAATGAGTTAAAGATCTCAACATTAAAACAGAAACAATAAATCTGCTGGAAGATAGAGTAGGTAAAACTCTTGAAGACACTGGTGTAGGCAAAGACTTTTATCAATAAAAGCCGGACTGCACAGGAATTATTGCAAAAAATCAACAGATGGGATCTCATCCTACTGCAAAGCTTTTGCACAGCAAGAGAAACCACCAACAGTATAAAGAGACAACCCACAATGTGGGAGAAAATGTTTGCCAGCTGTCCCTCAGATAAAGGATTGCTATCGAGAACATACAAACAACTTAAAAAAATCAGTCCTCCAAGATTTAAAGACCCAATCCAAAAATGGGCATCTGAGATGAATATACACTTTTCAGATGAAAAAGTACAAACAGCAAGTAAATACGTGAAAAAATGTTCAAGAGCACTGGTCATTCAAGAGATGCAAATGAAAATAACGTTGAGATTTCTCCTTACCCCAGAATGAATGGCTAGTGTTAAGAAGTCAACTAATAACAAATGCTGGAGAGGCTGTGGACAAAAGAACCCTTCTCCACTGTTGGTGGGACTGCAGGCTGGTGCAACCACTGTGGAAATCAGTGTGGAAATTCGTTAAAAAGCTAGGATTGGAGGTCCCTTTTGACCCAGCTATTTCCCTTCTGGGTATCTTCCCAAAAGAATTAAAAACATCCTGCCACGGTGATAAATGTGCACCTATGTTTGTAGCTGCACAGTTCATAATAACTAGATCTTGTAAACAACCTAAATGTCCCTTTACTGAGTAATGGACAAAAAAGATGTGGTATTTCTGTATGATGGAATACTACTCAGCTATAAAGAACAATAAACTAGACATTTTCACTCTTAAATGGATGTACCTTGAGAATATACTTCTCAGTGAACTAAATAAGTCACACATATGTAACCATCACATCGTTGTACTTGTGTGATGAACTGAAAGAAAATCTATGTATATAAAAAATTAGCTGATAGTTAAAGAAAAGGAATTTTGAGTGAAAAGTAGTTTTCACAGGGTCATTTTCAGATTTCATTTTTAATGCGAAATGGTTTTTTGAAAATAATATAGCAGTCATAACAAAAAAAAGATAGTCATATAGTTTGTTTCTCTTGATTCATTGAGGGGAAAGTTTTGTGCTAATAATTTTCTGGACAGTATTTCATGTCTATACTTTATACCCTAAACAGCTGCTGTGAATATAGCAATATGCAATGTGTTGATTATTGTTACTCTCCTATTGGCCTGTTTTGAAATTCTGTTTTACTTTAATTTCTTATTTTTTCTTCTGTTTAAAATAAAAAACAAAACAAAGCAAAGCAGAAACTGGGTGGCACCTGAGTTTCATATAATTTACCCAAGATGGTTGTGGCAAGTTCTTTCCAATGGGTAAATAAGAAAGACAAAGATCTGAATTTTCTCTCCGGGAGAAACCAATAATTTCAATAGGTGAAGTTTCCTTGTTGTCTCTGACCATATAGAATATGGAGCCTTGCTTTGGGGTTAGGTGTTATCTGTGAGTTGTCAGATAGGAACAAGGCTAGGGAGGAAATCCACTTACTTCACAGTCTTCCCACAATCAAAGAGATTCTTTCCTCCCTGCAGATCTGCAACCAGGCTGTACAAATGCACGGAGGCTATGGCTTTCTGAAGGAGTATGCTGTTCAGCAGTACATGCGGGACTCCAGGGCCCACCAAATTCTAGAAGGTAAAATGTGCCAGAGGTTATTCTCTTCCTGTCAGGGAAGTACAAAGATCATTACTTTTCTCACCTGTCTTGTCCCTCTGCTGGCTAGTCCTTTGGGTCTCATCAGGCCCTGTGTGTCTTTTGACTTCCTCCTCCTTCTCTTCCTTACCCCTCTCTGGAAGTGGCCTGTTGCAGCATTAGAAAGAGCACTAGCCAAGGAGTAAGTAGATTATGCTTTTTTTCCATGAGGAAGGCATCATATTACTCCACTTTTGCTCTTTTTCTTTTTGGAGTTCAGAGTCCAATCTGAGATAGCAAATGAGAACTCCTCTTGAAAAGTATAGCAGCAGCTGTTCATTACTGTTATCAAGGGCATGGTCCTCAAGGAGCTCAGCAGTGCTATATTAACTTCCAAGACAAATACAAGCCAGCATGAGTACCAGCAGCTCGATTGCTTGATTATAAGTCCCATGATCACGAAGATTTCTGTGTCAGTATTGCTGAGAGAGTTTTCAATAAAATAAAATAAAATGTCAGTATACAGGTGTTTCCTTGTAAAATGCATAAGCCATTGGAGGCAGGCTCAATATGGCCTTCTACACTCTTCCACCAGTCTTGAAGTGACCAGTGTTACTGGTAGCTGGTGTTGGTAGTTGAGGCTGTTACACTTCAGGAAAAACAGATAGGGCAGAGGCTTCTGTAAGTGACTGTTCAGTGAAGCAGTGTGGAGCCACTTTAAGGGGGACATAGGAGCCACTTTAAGGGGGACATAGGACCTTTGAGCATTGACTTGCCTACGTCTTTCAACGCGTTCTTCTCAAACCTCTGCACACCACAGAAGCCCCTAGCGAACTCATTAAGATACCTGGGTCCTGCACTGAGAGATTTTGTTCCAGTGCGCCTAGCTTGGAACTGAAATTTGCATTTCTAACAAGTTTTTAAGTGAGGCTGCTGCTGCTTTTTTGGGGTAACCACATACTGAACCCCACTCCTTTGGTGTTACGTCTAAATCATAAGATTCTAAGGATTACTCTGCTGCTTTGTACTGTCGACCTTACCTCTAATATATATTTATTGAATTTAATCTCTGAGGTTCAGATTAACATTTCTGGAATTTTGTGGAGATGGGAAATCATCTTCATTGTAACACTGTCTTTTAATTAGGCTATCTTAAGTGGGAAAACAATTACATTTATCTTGGGTTATGCTCTCATGTACTAGTAGAATTGGGGCAGTAGCCACTCTGTCACTTTGTTTCATCATGGACTGTTAGCTAAATTTGTGATTTTTTTCTTAGTATTATAGGCCACTGCTAAAAGTGAAGTAAACCATTCATCTCTTGATCCTTTGCTTTCAGGAAAAATATTTTGTTATAAAATTTAAGTTTTCTGATTACCAAAGAAACTTATAAAATATGTGGAGAAAAAAGATCACTCATGTTTCTACATCCAGAATTGCTATTTTGATTACTATTGCTTTGGTATATCTTCTTATTTTTTAAATTCATGGGCTAAAAACTGAACCTAGGGCCTTGTACCTCCATGCCAAGCAAGTACTATATCACTGAACTACACTCCCAGCACTATACTTGTTTTATACTTCTTTCTAGTATCGTAAGCCTATAGTTTTTTAGGTTAGTGTTATACTACTTTTAGTCTGTCTTTTTTTTAAATACAAGCATTTTTATCAGGAAACATTTTTGGCAGTATTTTTCATTCTGTCATTTTTCTGTACTTTGGAGAGGACTCTGCGATAGTCCCGTTCCTCCCAGGAATAAAAGCATCAGTTCTAGTTTAATCCACTACTACTTTGCTGCTATTAAACCCTTCCTTCTTTCACCATCTTGCAGGTAGCAGTGAAGTGATGAGAATGCTGATCTCGCGAAGCCTGCTTCAGGAATAGCACCCGTGCTTGATATGTGGGCTCTTGGGTTCCAGATGAATCATGGAGTAGATTGAAGAGCTGAGCTCTTCCAAGGTAGGCAGCAGAGCTGCACTGGGTTAGTGGCAATATTTGAAGCAGAGTTCTCAGTGGAACTAGAAGAGGTGCCCTTATTAGAAATGTCACAAGAAGACCTACCACCGTATTTTCCTAATGCTGGAAAAGTAGCCAGTGACTGTTCAGAGCCAGAGTCTTGTCTTGGACGTTAACTGCCTTGGTCTGTTTGCATTTTGTTGGTTCACTGGATTCCTCTAGGCACCTGGGTACTTTCACTGAGACTTTCCCTCGTTCTATAGCAAAGGCGAGGGGAAAGAGAATGCCCTCCTGTCTCACGTTCTCTGTATGTGGCATCAGTATCTCTGGATGGCACACCTCTGGATGTAAATCATGATAAAATAAATATTTGGGAAAGCTTATGGGTATGTCTCTGCTTCTGGACTACCCAAACATCAAGGGCTGACATTCGGAAATTGAAATATTTGATGTTGCTTTTTCTTTCTGAGAAGTCTACGGTCTGAGGATGGTAACCAAGGTTTCCATAGTCTTTCTTGAGAAGTACTCAATATGCCAAGCATATTTTCTAAGTTTGTTTCCTTTTTTGGAGTTGCTTCTCTTTTAAATATTTTTGATCACTACATTAATAAAGTCTGCTCCTTTCTGTTTTGTCTCCATGTCTACTAAAGTTAGCTTTTATCTCTTTAAGCCTCTACAATTGTTTTTGCAGTTTTTACTATATTTGATTAAACATTTAGCTGTATTTTGGAGTAACAATTAAAAATCTCCTAGGCCAGTTTTTGTCCTTTTTTAAAAAGTGTGCTCAAGTTATTAATAGTTTTGCAAGCTAAGCATTGTCTATGGTATATAAAAATAGATTTAAAGTACTATTCAAAGACTAAGACTTTATAGAAAATACAGTGTTCCACTAGGCACAGTGGTACATGCCTGTGATCCCAGTTACTTGAGAGGCTGAGGTGGGAAGATTATGAGTTTTAGCCTGGGCAGCCCAGTGAGACCCTGTCTTAAAAAGATCTAGGAGTATAATTCAGTGCTCCTTGGATTCAATCCCTGGCACTCCAAAGAGACAGAGAAAGGCAGGGAGGGAGAAAATATCTCTAGTTATTAAAAAAAAAAAAAAAAAAAAAAAAGCAAGAAAGGAAGAAAGAATGACAACACAACTTTCTTTAATTGCATATTCTGGGGTTGGAACTGTGTTGAACACTGCAGGGGACAGAGTGTAATTGCAGTATACTACAAAGTTTAAAATAGGATTCTGTTATCCATGGCTGCCTCTAATAAAGGAGCTGAGGCAGTTATAGTGCTTGGGAAAGAGACAGCAGTTTAAGATTGAGAGGACAGCAGAAGTGATGAGGTCAGAAGAGGTTTATAGACAAATTAGGAACTCAAATTAAGTTTTCATGAAAATATGTAATGTTTAAAGAGACCCAAGAAATTCAGTTTCAGAAAGCAAAGAACCAGAGTCAGGAAATGTATGAGATTTGTATGGAATCTGTTGATAATTTTGCTTATTGTGGTTTGTGGTTGGCTGGGATAGAAAAAAAATTACAAGTTGAATCTGGATGGAAATGATGAGAGCCAAGGATGAGGTTTTATTTGGTAAGCAGAGGAGAGAAGTAGAAAGTTTGTCCTGAGGAAGATGTGAGACTAATCCATTTATAAGAATAGTTTGGAGTACCTATGTGGGAAGAAGGTAAGCCATACCCAGTCCAGTAGGGTCTTGAAATAGTCAAGGTGTGATGCAATTTGAGCTCCTCCTTGGAAAGTAACAGGAAAGAGCCAGTGTCAGTAACTATCAAGTAGTGCTTAGAATGCCCACTGTGAAACTTGAAGAACTTCCACCTACTTTCTGGGACTCCAGTTCTGAAAAGCTTCTATTATGACTCAAACAAGAACAATGCATGGTTGATGTCTTATTATGTATTGTTCTTGTAAGACCAAAGAAACGACAATTACTAAAAATATATTTATCTGGGTTGAAGATGTAACTCAGTGGTACAGCATTTGCCTGCCATGTGAGAATCCTTGGGTTTGATATCCAGCACTGAGGGAAGGGACATTTCTCACTATCACCCTCAAATATATTCAGGGATTGCAGTTTCTTAATATCCTTCCAAGAAATTTGACACCTGTAGCCAGTAAACAAAGTGAACTTAAACTAATTTCTATCATTATTCATTTGGCTGTATCATAAAAAAGAGCAACAAACATAAACTTAAGAAAAGCCTATGTGGGGAGTACCGCATTAGGTGCAGAATGTATACTGATGACCAAATACAACTTAGATTGGACAAGTATTATGGATTAGAAAGGCAAGCAAGTAAGACACAGTTTCAGTATATAGTGGGAAGAACATAGACATGGGTAGAGTGCTCTGAGCAGGAGACATCATAATGGAATCTAAGCAGAAAGCCCAGATTTTCTCTCCCCACCTCCACCCCTGGTACTGGGGATTGAGTAAGGGCAGGTTTCAGGAATCCTCTGTCTCACTCATAGCATTACTCCACTGGATGCCTGACTAGAGGCAAGACCTTTCAAGACTGAAGGATCTAACAGGGTTATTGTACTCTCTCCCCACCTTTGCAGACAATATTTAACTATATATATTTAACAATATTTAACTGTAAAAGGGTCTTATATGCAAGAAGCTGGATTTTATTCTGCAGTAATTTCAGATGCAGAAAAACAAAATTGGACCTCTCTTTTTATACCATACAAAAAAATTTAAATGGATAAAAAAGTTGAACATAACTGGATTAAAGAGTTAAATTAAGATCTGACTATAAAACTCCTAAAAGAAGGGAAAGGCTTCATGACACTGGCCCTTGTAATGATTTCATAGATGAGACCTTGAAAATACAGGTAGCAAAAGCAAAGATATGAGTCTACATCAAACTAAGCAGCTTCTGTACAGCAGAGAAAACAATGAGAAGTCGATCTATGAATTGGGAGAAGATACTTGCATAACTTACAAGGAGGGTAATTTCTAAAATAGATAAGGAACTCATTTGCAAGAAAACATCAGCCAAGAGAGGTGACAGGGCCTACATGAAGGAATAGAGGTATGGAGGAAGAGCAAGCAGCCATCAAAGCGGGTAGGAGGAGGTGGTGCTAAGGAAGAATGACTCATACTGGGAGAAAGGGGGAAACTGAGGAAGCGAGAAAATGACAATCCAGTGCCACCATAAGGATAGAGAATAAACAAAACACCAAGGCCCTTTACCAGCTAGATATTAAAAGTATGTTTTCTTCTGAGGCAGTCAGGGACTCAAGCAATTTTTGCTAAAAAATAATGACTTCACTTGGGCTTACAGATGCCCAATACATAACTAAATGCAGAACAAAACTTGACCTTAATTTCGTATGTACATCCTTTATTGCTTTAAAATTTGGGGTCACATTCTTGCTCAGCTTTGCATATGGGCATGTTAATCAGTTAGAGTATCTATCTAAACATTGAGAAAACAAGGCTGATTAGCCCTTGAATTTATATAACCTATCTTATGGCCCTTCAAGGCTGAGGACACCAAGGTAAGAGATTTACAGGGACTTTCAACTGTCACTGAGTGCCCAGAAAGAAGTCTCCAGTTATTACTCTAAAGCTAAGGTCATCTTAGATTCCAGCAGAACCTCCACAAGACTGAAGCTACCCTAAGCAGAGACAGTCATCTCATAGAGACTCAATTTAGCCCAAGAAACAATAAGGACACCATCTTGCAAAATCAGAACTGCGATAAGGATCGACCTGTTTCTGGCCCACCTCAGCTAATCCATAAAGGCTGGCCTCATTGTCTTGTGAAAGGCCCAGTCTGATCCTCTTCATTACAACTGAAGAAGGTAAAGTCCTGTCTCTATTTTCTGTTTCTAACTGTGCCTCACAAACTTACCTATGTCTCACACTAATGCATTCTGAAATTCTTTTTCTGGAACGATGAGAATTAAAAACCTATTCCACAGGACAAATTGAAGTCTCCATCTTCTCTTTCGGAGCCTTCTTTCAACCCAATCTGGTATTAAAACAGTAGGAGAAGAGGAGGTTTGTAGGTACTGTCCTAAATTTTCCACAGACCCAGAGGATGTTTGTCTTCGATGGAACATCTGTGTGAACTGTAGTGTAGGCAGTTGGTACATGGGTTTGACACTTAGGGAAGAGTAAGACTTGTCGTGTCGTGACTTCTTCCACCACACAGTCACAGTACCGTACCTTTGTATTTATGCTGAATGTTTTTATTGCTAGTGGAACTTCCACTCATTTGTCCTTGCTCCTGAATATAGTTGTGATTTTTTTTTATTTGTTGGGTTAGTGTTTTAGTTTTTGATTTTTTGTTGTTTTGTGAGGATTAAACAGCTCTGAGCATGGTAGGCAGCCACTGTACCACTGAGTTACATTCTCACCTCAATACAGTTTTTATGGTCTTCTAGATTTAAAATCTATTCTCTTTGTCCTCCTTCAGAGTTTCTACTATTTGCGCTATTCACTGATGCTCATGCCAACTAATTTACTTATGTATGAAAGAATTTGCTGCATATATGTCCTTAGATTTTTTTTGAACAGTGTATTTAATATGTCACAACAGGAAAGTGCTGAAGTTCTAACTGTACTCAAAACCAACATTGAAAGAGCAACCCAAAACAGTTCAGGGGGCTTTGGTAACAAGGAATTAATGTTAGGGCAACCCACGAAGAGAGAATCAAAACCCAGTCACTAAAGTTGAGGCTGGAAATACCCTCAGAGTAGAGTGGTTAGCTGAAACACAAGATTCCCATATAGTATTTGAAGCATAGTTACACTACAAAAGTACTTGTTGTTTATTAAGTTTTTTATTTAACTGGACATTCTGTATTTGTATTTGCTAAATCTGCCAACCCTTACTTACTACTGTGTTTTTTCTTGAGTATGCTGCAAATGAACATCTTAACATTTTCTTGAAAATTCCTCTGGTTATAGGGTAAAGTTTCTAAGAGACCTATGATTCTTCTTTCCTGCTCTGCCCCCCTCAGAACTTGTCATTTTCTGACATACTAGTGTACCCTAGACAGATTTTTCTTGTCTATTAATGCCCTCTCATTAGATTGTTAGTTCCTTGGAGGCAGGATCCCCTTTTAGCATTCTTCTTTATACCTAAAACAATGCCTACCACATGGGAAACTCTCAGTAAACATTTACTTAGGTGAGTAAATTATTTTCTCTCTTTTGGACAACTTTTGATCTGTTGCTGCTAGAAAACAGTCTGTTTATGGGAGCATTGCAGAAATCACAAGTCAAAAATCTCAAAGCAGAAGCAGCAGAAACGTTCAATGTAAAATTAAGAATTGAGATTACCTACATCAAAATCATCTATAAATCTTGTTTAAAAGCCCTTTATCCTACCCAAGGACTTCAGAATTAATCCTTCTGGGTAAGGGGGTATGGGGGGAGGAAGGAAGGGAAAGGAAAAAAAATAGAAGAAAAAAATGGAAATAAAACTTTTGTAAATAAGAAGGAGGAAAGGGGTTGAAGGAATGGGAGGGGATGGGGGGGGAAGAAAAATTGAGATATATGGACTCTAATGAGTTTATTTTGCCCTTGGAAGAGATTTCTCCACCTACAGTGAGAGAGGCATCCCCAGCATAACCTTCTGTGGTGCTGACCTCTCCTACTATCCCTGAGGAAACTCATCCTATGTTGACCAGACATAATGCTGACACTCCACAGAACCATCTTCACTACCCACTTTTGCCTCTATGCCTATAACCGGGCTCAAATCACAGTATTCTCCTAAAGTAAGGTATGTAGTATAACCCATGAAGAACTCGCCTATTCTTCCAAAGAGCTACTTGAGTTTTCCAGCTCTTACCAGCAAAGGCCTAATGAACAAGCATGGGAATGGAATTTATGGGTATTCTAATAATGGTGGCGAAAATCTATACCTGGATAAGGCTGAGTTTGTCATTATGGACCCATTAAGCAGAGATTCAGAATTTAATGTTGGAGCTCATGGAGAACTGTTAATAGTTTATTTGGTTGGTTGACAGGAATATAGGTCAAAAGATGGCCTAGTGTGAATAAGTTAGAGATGCCTGATATTCTGTGGTTTACTGTTGATGAGAGGATTCAGAGGACTAGAGATATGGAAATCCTTGAGTGTATTTGTCAAGTCAAATCTAGTCCACCACACTGGGAGGATCCAGAAAATGTACCCTTCACTAACACCTTCAGAAACAGATTTGTGAGGGGAGCTCCAGTGTCCTTGAAGAGCCCTGTCATTGCTCTTCTCTTATGTCCTACAGTGCAGACTGTAGTTACTCAATTGGGAAATTTAAGGGAAAGGGGTTTGATTGGATCTCGATGTGGCATGGATCAAGTGGCAGCACTTAATCACCAAAGGCAAGGTGCATACACTTACATAATGGACAGCAGAAGCAGAACAGTGGTCAAAATGGTCTGACACATGTAGACCTATGGAGTCAGGTGATTAGCCAGTGTTCCCAAAAGTGAAATACACAGGAAGCCTACAAGAGTTTTTACTAGATTTATAGAATTGAAAAAATTTAAGGGCAAATGAATAGAAACTTACTTCAAATCATACTGACAGGGAATCATGGTCCCTCAACCAGTTCCCAGCTTAGAACCAGTTTACAGATACAGAACCCCTTGAAAAAAGGAAAGCCCAGGTTCCCTTGCAGAAAGACGCTGGCAAACAACCAAAACATGTATATGTTCAGTGTTTCTCCTATCCTTCCCCAAAGGGACCTAAGATCTTTTGTCTGAATAACTGTACATTGGAGGAAGGGAGATGATCAGATATAGGGGGTTACTAGACGCTGATTTTGAACTAATTCTGATTCCAGGGGATCCAAAGTGTCATTTTGGCTTCCAGTAAGAGTATAAGCCAATGGAGTCACGGGTCAACAGAGTTTTAGCAAAGGTCTACCCCACAGTGGGTCCACTACATCCTCAAATTCATTCTGTAGTCACTTCTCTTGTTCCAGAATGCATAATTGGGATAGATATACTTAGTTCTTGGCAGAATCCTCATATTGGTTCCTTAACTGTAGTATGAGGGATACTGTGGTTGGAAAGGCCAAATGGAAGCCATTAGAATTGCCTTTGCCTGGTAAAATAGTAAAGCAAAAACAGTATCACATCCTTGGCGGAATTGCAAAAATTAGTGTCACTATCAAGTAAGTTACATGAAGTTTCCTAGATGCCCATCACTCCTGCTCCTGCTCCTGCTATATTGCCTTGTTTCCCAGCATTTACCTATGGCCTCAGGGGTTATACCGTATGATCAGCTGTTAGAGGAAGAGAATATTAGGGCCTGGGTGATGAACAGTTCTGAATGTTATGTAGGCACCACCCACAAGTGGACAACAGCATTACAGCCCCTTTTTCAGGACATCCCTGAAGGGCAGTGGTGAAGAGAAATCATCACAGTGGACAGAAATTTGGGCACTTCAACTGGTTGTACCTTTTGCCTGGAAGGAGAAGTGGCAAGATGTGGGACTGTGTATTGATTTGTGGGCCATAGTCAGTGGTCTGGTGGAATACTCAGGAACTGGAATATGACTGAAAAATTGGTGACAAAGATGTCTGGGGAAAAGGTATATGGATAGGCCTCTTCACATAGGCAAAGGATCTAAAAAATGTTTATATGCTATATAAGTGCTCATCAAAAAGTGACCTCAGCAGAAGAGAAGTTTAAAGGTCAAGTGGATAAGGTGACTTGTTCCATACATAGTGTCAACCTCTTTCTTGAGTGACCCCTATCATTGTCCCGTGGGCTCATGAGCAGAGTAGCCATGGTGGCAGGGATAGAGTTATGCATGTGCTCAGCAGCATTGACTCCCACTCACCAAGGCTGATCTGGCTACAGTCCTGTGGAATGCCATGTATGCCAGAAGCAGAGGCAAATACTGGGTCCCCAATATGGCACCATTCCTGGGGTGATCAGTTTGTGACCTGGTGACAGGTTGAGTATATCACAGTGCTTCCATCGTGGAAAGGACTATGCTTTGTCCTTACTGGCACAAACACTTATTCTGGGTATGAATTTGCCTTCCTTGTGTTTAATGCTTCTACCAAAACTTCTATGTTTGGGCTCACAGAATGCCTTATCCACCTTCATGAATTCCACACAGCATTGCCTCTGACCAAAGAACACGTTTTATGGCCAAAGAAGTAAGGGAATAGGTTCACGCTCATGGAATTCACTGGTCTTATCATGTTCTTCATTATCCAGAAGCAACTGGGTTGACAGAAAGGTGGAACAGTGTTTTGAAGACACAGTAACAGTGTCAACTCAGTGGCAATACCTTGCAAGGCTGCGGCATAGTTCTTCCAAAGGCTATAAATGCTTTGAATCAGCATCCACTGGTTCAAATGGTGCTGTGTCTCCCATAGCCAGGATTCATGAACCCAGAAATCAAGGGTAGGAAGAAGGAATAGTACCATCACCATTACCCCTAGTAATCCACTAGCAAAGTTTGCTCTGCTCACATAGA
Organism: Dasyprocta punctata; assembly: GCA_004363535.1. NCBI lineage: Eukaryota > Metazoa > Chordata > Mammalia > Rodentia > Dasyproctidae > Dasyprocta > Dasyprocta punctata. The sequence continues at coordinate 51,452 of RJWM01010304.1, forward strand.
TGTCTTAGTTATGGAGGGGGCAAGGCTTGTACCAGTGATGCCATTGAACTGGAAGTGAAGATTTTCTCCTGGTCATTTTGGTTTCCTCATGCTTCTGAGGAAGCAAACCAAAAAGGGAGTTAGTGTTGTCAAGAGTTATTGACCTAGACTATTGTCTTAGTTACTTTTTGCTTGTTGCCGAGACAAAATACCTGACGCCCAAAATTAGGGAAGGAAAGGTTTATTCTTACAGTTTCTCGGGAGTTTCAGTCCTACTTAGTTGGCTCCAAGTCAGCATGGCATGGAGGGGCTGTTGTTCATGACGGCTGCAAGCCGCAGGGTGCGTTGGCCAGAGAGAGAGAGGCGGAAGGGGAAGACCCGCCTTCCCTTACACTGTATGTTGGCTCTACCCCTGGGCAGGTACAGCACTCACGTTGCCAATCCCGGCGCTAGACAACAAACCGAACACAAGCAAACGCCAGACTTAGCCCCATCAAAAGTATGTGAGGACTTGGGGGTACATAGCATATCACCCAATATAACTATCAAGGGGGAAATTGGGCTATCACTCCACAATGGAGGAAAAGAAAGAATAAACTTGGAGTACAAGAGATTCCTTAGGGTGCCCCAAATTATTACTTTGTCTTGGATGGTAGCCACAGTTCAGGGTGCATGGACAGAAGGGCCTCTTGAACAATGAGGACATTCACAAGTCTACAGGCTGCAAAGCTAGGTGGAGATAACAGTGATTTGGTGTGGACAGAGGAACACTGGACACTGGGAGTGGCTAGAGTGAGTATAACATCAGGGCAGACACAACATCAATTGTCTCTGCCTAACAGGTAAGGTAGGGGATTAAGCATTCACACACACAAAAGTGAGTGTGAAAATAGGGTTTAGGAGTGACTCATTATTCTGTGCTTACACCTCAAATACTGTAGGCCCTGCAAAGAAATCACTCAAAAATGAGAATTATTTGGACTTATTTTCCTTTTATTTGTTGGGATTATTTTTTCTATTTCTTTTATTCTTTGTTTTATTCTTTCTTTTTCTTGTTGAATCTTTTTATTCATTTTCTTTGGCTCTTTAATAGGATCCTTTGTCCAACTTTTCTTCTAATCTTCGTCTTCATTATTCAGATTTTACTTATTTCATTTTCCCTTCATGAGCCCCTCCATTTTGTTAGTATTACTTTTGAACATTATTAATTTTTAGATACTTAGTTGACTATGCAATTGTATTTTCTTTTGTATTGTTAATGGTGGTATACTTGTTGCTTTTAGTAGATATCTACAGTATGTAAATGTTTGGTTTGTCTTTGTCTCCATATTATTATTGCAAGTCTTTTGTATTGTTGAATGTGGCAGAGTGGTAGATTTTATTGATTCCTATGGTATGTCAATATATGATTTGCCTTTAACTGTATTGCTGTTGCTGCTTTTTAAAAATATTTATATTTTAAAGAGAATAAAACTAAGCAAAATAAAACAATAAAGCCAATCAAAACAAACCAGTGTGACACAGGACTTCAAAACAATACAGAATCAATGATCATTACCATAATGCCTCTTGTTGTCTTCAAAATAGCTGCAGATACCTTCAGACATAGTAAAAATCAAAACAGAACAGAATGGAACCAATAAAAATGAAACAATGAATTCAGTAAAGGACTTCAAAACAGGACAAATCCAAAATGGCTACCATAATATATCTTGTCATCTTTGAAATAGCTGATCATGCCATCAGATATAATAAAATCAAACAAAACAAAACAGAATAATAACCAACCCAACAAAGCAATCAAAATGATACAGAACTTCAAAACAAGATAATAGGAAATTAACAATGGCTACCACCTTCAAAAGGAGATCCCCCCATAGGTGCTACATTGAGTATTGTTATCCTCTGAATAGGTAATCAGACTACTGGCTTTAGACCTGCAAAGTCAGTGAAACACTAAACACTACCAGCATTAAATTATATTTTACCTCTATAGCTATCATTGCAGCCTATGTTTCTCTGGATCAGCTGGTCGATTACGGGGGGTCTTGTTTCCCAGCTCGTGTGCTGGAAAGGGCTGGCATCTGGCTCGCCCCATAGCGGCCTGTGCATGGTGCTGATTGCAGGGAGGGCTTGCTTCTTGGTGACTCCTTGTTCTCTTCCCCCACAGTCCATGAATAGTGCTGACTCACAGGAAAAGGCTGGTGTCTGGCTGTCCCCCTAGTGATCCGTGCATGGCACTGATTCAGAGGGAGGGCTTGCTTCTTGGTGACTTCTTGTTCTCTTCCCCTGCAGTCCCATGAGTGATGTTGTTGCTGGGGTTTTTTGGGGGTTTTTTTTGTTTTTTTTTGTTTTGTTTTGTTTTGTTTTTGTTTCGCTATTGCCAGTGGTGGTATAGTTGTTGCTATTAATTGATTTTTGTTGTATACCAGTATCTGGTCTGTCTTTATGTTAACATTACTATAGTTTGTTTCTACAGAACTGGGTGCTAGGCCATTTACGCTGTACCATCCCCTACCCAAATTAACTGAGGTAGTTGGTGTAAGGGATAGCATGAGTCAGAGACTATCAGAGACCACCAGGCTTGTGAGAAGGCAACATGGTGTGAAATTTATTATGCCTGGGTGCAGACAGGCAGAGTGCAAAGGCCATCTATGAGGTATAGAGAAAAACAACTTTTTTTTATGGGGTTTGGACATCATCAGAGACTTCAGTTGAGATTTGAACAAACATCCATGGTCACAGTTCTCTGAATGTGCAGTACTTCAGTGATCAGAGTCCACAGGGCATCTGGTGTAATCATGTGGATGTTCTCAGATATCCTGGTAACTGGAAGATTTCATGCTCCGTTGGAGTTATTGAAGCCGAATACATGTGAAGGGCTGTGGCATGGCCCGGGCACGGCTGAACTGAGAGTGAGAAGATGCCTGAGTGGGCAGGATGGGCCACAGCAGAGGATGCCTGGAGACTTTCTTAATTCACATCATCTGTTGCTTGGAGGGGTCCTTGAACCCCTCCCAAGTTCCTGCTCAGGTTTCCTGGATTTTCTACTTCAACCCCTCCTTGTTCTGAATAAATACAGGCCACCCAGAGGCAGTCTCGGGTCAGCCACTAGAGTCTCGAACTCTGCAGTGGATCTTGGTCCTCCTGGAGCCCTAAGGATATACTGCTTGTCTCAGTTATTTGGGCCTTCGCTGCACATTCTTCTGGGAGATTGGGGATCTAGGCACAGACCCCAATAGCTCAGACTCCCACAGTGCTCCACCTTTATCTCTTTTTACAACAACCGGTGTTTGCCAGGGGCAGCAGCACTGGTGCTAGCTGGGTTTTCTGAGAACAATGCTGCTACTGACAAACAGGCTAGGTGATGGGAAATCCATGCCTAAATTGAGCCTCACAGTGAGATCTTGGGTCAGAGGCAGAGGCCCGTAGTGAGCTGTACCCAGAGTGTAGGCTTTTGGGTGGGAGGCAGGCCCACAGGGCCATCCTGATTGACAGGCCCCCTCACAGGCAAGTGATTGTATAAATCACGGGGAGTGGGGAGGACCTGGGATCTGTTGGTTTTGGGTTTTGTTTTTGCTTTTGTTTTGGTCTTTTTGAGACAGGGTCTCATTATGCAGTTCAGGCTGGCCTTGAGCTCACTTTTGGCCCAGGCTGGCCTCAAACTTGCAATGATCCTCCTGCCTCAGCCTCTTGAGTGCTGGGATTACAGGCATGCACCACCACGCCCAGCTAGGACCTGGGATCTGAAATTAAAATCAGATTACAAGATAAATGGACTGACTGTAAGGTTTCTTTTTGTGTTCTAGCAAGTGCATGGGTATTTGTGTGTGGTGGTGGGGGGGTGTTTTTTCTTTATTTTTTCTTATTTTCCATTCTTTCTTCTCTCTACTTCATCCCTTTAGCTTCCCTCATTCCATTCCTTCTTTCATCTGGCATATGTAGAGTAGGTGTCTAGATACATGGAAAGAAGAGTTCAAGGCCACCCTAAACTACATAGTAAGACCCTGTCTCAAAAAAAAAAAAAAAAAAAAAAATATATATATATATATATATATATATATCAGCAGAGGGGACCAAGGTGTGGAAAGAGCATCCAATCTAGAAGGTAGGGCTGATGCAGGTGACCATATACCCAGAGATATCTAAAGAAACGAGATCATGGGAAATGGATCAAACATCTGCTACCTCATGTGAAAAAGACTAATGTAAGATTAGCTAGAATTAGTGAAAAATCAGAAGACAGCACAAATGGCATAAAAAACCTATTTACAGAAATCATACTGTTACAGGCAACTGAATTAGACAGAAATATTATAGGCAGTCAGACAGGACTAGGCCCTCAAGAAAACCGGCACAGAGGACCAGAGGTCTTGGTGACCTTGAAAGAGACCCACACCTCTTGCTGCAGGCCAGATATCAAGACAGAAGGCAAAACAAATACGCCCATATGCTAAGGACTGATATTCTAAATAGTTCTATATCATCCTGAGGAAGTCAGGAATCAGCATCCCACCCTTTTACAGAAAGAGTCATTATTGTTAAGCATCCCTCACTTACTACGTGACTCGCCTCCCTATTTGTCCTTGATTTAATCAATTCTACCTGAGCAATTAATCTTATTGGTTAACCATGGTTATGTCCCACCTTATGCCCATCTGCCTTGCGAGTTCCCAGTTTTCCCCATCATGGTTTTACTCTATAAAAGTCCCTAAATATGACAAAATCTTTGGCAACCCACTCGGGCCCCCTTCTGTCCCTCAGACAGAAGGTTTCTTTCTCTCAATAAATATCTTCTGCTCTTATCCTCCATTGTTCCTAAAATTCATTCTTTGATTTTAAAGAACACGAACTTGTGTTGTACCTAGGTTGGGAGTTTCATTCCCCCATATCATTTGGAGGTCTGGGATCATTTTGCTATATTATTTGGAGGTCTCCCACCGAGATTGTTTTCCTATATCAATACCAGAAAATTTCCAATTATGGGGAAAAAATATAACATACAGGTAAACAAGGCATATGGAACCCTAAATACCTATTATCAGAAAAGAATCACAACACATTGCAGTTAAAAACCCAGAAGTCTAACACAAGGACAGAAATTTAAAAGCTGTCAGAGAAAAGTAACAAATCACTTATAAAAGTTAACCCATTGGAATTACAGCAGACTTGGTAACACAGACCTTAAGTGCTTCAAGCCCTAAATGAAAACTGATAGATTCTGCTAGCCTAGGACTTAACTATCTGTAACATGACATCCGTTCAACTTGGTACCGGACCCAGAGAAACAGCTTAGCTCTCCAAGAGTAGCCTCTATGTTCTCCTCATTCCAGAGGTAAACATGCTCCCTTTTTGTGTGTGCACCAAGTGCTCTCCAATCCCAAGACTCCACGACCACCCAAGCCTTCACCCCCAGCCCCCAGTAAATCTTTTTGCCTCCTGTTTTACACAGGCAGATGTTCCTTCAAATCAGCTGTTAATATGTCATTTGGCCCACCTCCCAAACTCCTCCCCCAGCCAAAACTGATAAAAGTAACTACACTTCTTTGTTCTTGTTGAGAGCTTCTGCCCTCCCTGACCCTTGAAGCTCTCCCATGCCCTCCTCATTAAAGGCCTCTTCATCTCTCTTGCTCGCATTAGATTAAGTGCCCAAAAAATACTCAATCAGAGATAACTTCCAACCAAGACTGACATGTCCAGCAAAATTATCCTTCAAAAGTGATGAAGAAATAAAACTAGAAATCAGTGGCCAAAGAAACCACAAAAAGTATGCAAATGAATGGAAAGTGAGCATCACACTTGAATAATCATTGAGCCTCAGTAGCCAAAGAAACCACAAAAAGTATGCAAATGCATGGAAATTGAGCCTCACACTTGAATAATCATTGAGCCTCAGTGGCCAAAGAAACCACAAAAAGTATGCAAATGCATGGAAATTGAGCATCACACTTGAATAATCATTGAGTCTCAGTGGCCAAAGAAACCACAAAAAGTATGCAAATGCATGGAAATTGAGCATCACACTTGAATAATCATTGAGTCACAGAAGAAAGTAAGAAAGAAATAAGATATTTCCTAGAATTAACATGCATATCAGTACAACATATCAAAATGTATGGAACATAATGAAAACAATTCTAAGATGGAAGTTTATAGCTGTGAATGCCTACATCAGACAAATAGAGTGAGCCCAAATAAATAATGTAATGTTGCTTTTTAACATTCTAGAGAAACAACAATCCAAATCCAGAGCTACTACAAGAAAACAAGTTATAAAGATTAGAGCAGAAAGCAATGAAATAGAGACTAAAAAAACCAGTACAAAGAAAGAATGACTCAATGGTTCTTTGAAAGAAACCATTAGCCAATCTCACCAATAAAAGGCAAGACACAAATCAATGCAGTTAGAAATGAAAAATGTCTTTCTCAATGAAGTATAACATATAAAAACTTGAAAGATACAACTTGCTGTTTTTTTAACCAATGGTGATTCACCATTGGTGCTGGTTAACATCTTTGGTTTAATATATATCAGAATTGATGGCAATATAAACTGTATCATATAGATAAAATGCTTAATAACATGTTTGGTTTGGAGTGAAGAGTTGGCATTTTTCTTTAACCTCATATCCTACCCTTTCCTCCATACAGCACCTCAGGGTTGTGAAAAGAACAAAGGAGCCAGCTCACCATCATGAGGCCCTTCTGTAATCTCAGCAGGGTGGGAGGCTGAGGCAGGAGGATTCCAAGTTCTAGTGCAAACTAGGTAAGAAAAGACACAGATCAGTGCAATTAGAAATGAAAAAGGGGCAGCAGGGTGGGAGCAGCGCACAGCAGTGGTGCTGGCAGGAGTGGCTCACCAGCAGTGGGCCATCGTTTTCCAAGGGGCCCCACAGAGCCAGCAGTGGTGAGTGAGGTGAACCAGCTCTGTGTTTCAGCACACAGACACACAGAACAAAAGTAGGTGCGTGGGGCCATTATTTTATATCAGAGGACTCGAGGTGAACCCCAGCAGCGGAACAGTCCAGGGCCACTTCACTGCCAGCATCCCAGAATGGAATGAGGTAAGAGCCATCCAGTCACAGTAGACTGCCAGGAGTTAGGAAGCAGGCTGGGGGAATTCTACTGAGAGGTAGGAGCTGGGCCCACCCAGACTCCACTCCAGTAGCTGTGAAAAGCCAGTCTTAGCCCTAAATACAAAGATTATAGAAGTGTCCCTCTGGTCTGCAACCAGTAGAGTGGCTTTGGCCCAGTGGCACAAATAGGTCTTGGCCTATGGTGGGACAAGGTCATTCCTCCTGCCCTACAACCAGGAGGTAAGAGGAGCTAGTGGTGTGGAACACAGGAAGATGTGCAAGGTCCAGAAGGAGCCAAATGTACACAGGTCTGGGAGCAACCCTGGGCTTTCCTTACTCGAAGGCACCACAGCAACTGGGAGAGAAACATGGTAAGGAGAAGCAAACATTCAAAAAGTTGTCAGCCGAAGACAGGTCCCAGCCCCCACATCCAGAGGTCATGATCAGGCCCTTACCAGCACATATCTTACTGCAAATATGGTAGGGTTACACAGCTCATTTCTGGAATCCGATTTGGATACGACACAGAACTGAATGTTAGAGGAATTTTGTTATTATTTTATTATTTTTCTTTTTCTTTGTTTAATTGGTTTTCCTTTTTCATTCTGATTGGGGCTTTTTAAAAAATTTACTATTTAGGTTTCTTACCATTATTTTTGTTTTCTTCTATTCATCTTCTTTCTCTCTTGTCTCAACTATATCTCTCTTAAAGGGAGTGAAAATTGTCTCTTGTCTTTCTGGTTCCATCTTGGTTACTTTTCTCTTGTTGCTGGGACAAAATACCTGACATCCAAAATGAAGGAAGGAAAGGTTTATTTAGGTCGCTGTGAAGGTTTCAGTCCATAATCAGCTGGCACCAAGGCAGGGTGGCATGGCACCAGGGCAACTCTTCAAGGCAGCAGCTAACAAAAGCAGCCATAGCAAAAGGGGTTGGAGAGCAAGCGTCTTTTCTCCTCTTATACTGTATGCAGGCCACCCATATCTCCACTCCCTAGGGCAGAGGCACTCACATTATCTCAGTGACCTCGTCTTGCACAGGATGAGGATATTTACAAAGTAAGGATCCTGGCTTCCTGCTTAGTCTTTTAGTTAAACTTCTAAGCTTCTCAAGTGGATACAATATTTCAACCATAACAGGTTAGCTTCAGTATTCTGCTTTCTCTTTTATTCTTTCTCTCCTGTGCTCTTCTCCAGTTTCTTAAAACATGGGTGATCATTGTTAGCTTTACAACCTTGCTTCTACTATATTTTTCCTCATTCATCTCTCTGTTTTGCCCCTTTCCTTATTAAATACCACTCAAACAGGATAAAATCTGTCTACCAAGGGGAAATTCATTGCATACAAGTTCCTGGTATAGGTTAAATTTTGTTACATAACTGTAGGATTTGCTCTTATGATTAAAGGTACCAAATTAATAATTACCACAGTGTGTCAGTCGCTAGGCTGTGCTTGATACCATTGTTTTTGCTAATCATACTGCTGTAGTCAGGATGTCATACATGTTGTAATCAGTTTTTCTACCTTGTATGACAACACTGTGATTGTCTAGGGTACTAATAACCATAACCATAGTCCAGTACTGAAGGATAGTGTGCAGAGCCAAGTAGGGAGCAACTTGTCATCCTTAATAAATTGGGAAGGGAGGTTCTTGGGATTGACACAAAGACCAGGAACCACCTACACTAAGACACCTCTGAGGAATAGACATTTCCTAGAGAAGCTTCTATACTAGTGATAAAGAAATCTACCATAAGAATCTATAAGCACCAATACAAAAAATAAAACAAAAAATAGAAAATGACAAGACGCAGAAGCAAAATGCAAGCCCTGACCTCCAGCCCACTCAGGACAAGTCCAGAGCACAATGAGATAGAAGAATTGGAAGCCACACACTGGATAGTTCTGAAATGATTGCAGCAAATGTGATAAAAACAAATGAATGTGTCTGTAGGAAAAATGATCTCTCAGATAAAGAAATTATCAAAATGAAAGATATGCCCAACAGATCTACAGTAGACAGAGATAAAAACAAAATAAAACAAAACCAGAGGAACTTAGGAAAATGATGGCAACAAGGAATGCCCAACATAGGAATGAAATGAAAGCCATGAAACAGATTGAAACAGATATCTAAGAGATTAAAAATTCCACATAAAGTATACATGATAGATTGAATGAAGGTGAAGAAAGAATATCAGATCTAGAAGATAGAACTATAGTTAGAGATCATGAACAGGAAGATATCTTAAAAATAGCAAGGGGCCATGAAAAATCAATCCTACAGTTGCAAGATGAAGTGAAGAATAACATAAGCTTGATCAGAGTAAATGAGAAAGCTAGACAGCACAAATGCCATATAAAAACCTAATCACAGAAGTAATGGCAGAAGCCCTAAAAGAAAACCTTCTACCCAGATTGACACAATCCTGAAACATTATCTTTCAAAATAAATGGAGATATAATATACTTCTATGACAAAGAACAACTGAAGAAATCCATGACCACCAAACCAGCTCTCCAAAACATACTGAAGGATATTTTAGAAAGATAAGACCACAATTCCAAGAACACTAATATGCTGCATAAAAGAAACACATGTAACTCAGAAAGAAATTCAAAGTCTAAAAGTCAAAGGATAGAAAACAATACTTTGTGTAACAGGAGCCTAGAGAAAACCAGGGTAGCTATTGTATTTGCATACAATGTGAACATATAGGTGAGACTATAGAGAAAATAAGAACAAAAATAGTCTCTCAGGTAAAAAAAAAAAAGATGAGCATAATTAGAAGGACTTGCTCAACAAATATGGAGTAGACATAGACTTAAAAAAATAAAATACAGGAGAATAGGAAAATGATGGAAACCATGAATGCCCAACATAGGAAAGAAATGAAATTCATGAAACAGATTCAAACAGACATCTAATAAATTAAAAATTTCATTGGAAATTTGGAAAGTGAATGAAACAAAGCGAAGATAGAATATCAGACCTAGAAGGCAAGATCAAAGTTAACAATCACAAAAAGAAAGATCTCTTAAAAATGGCAAGGTAGGGCCGGGAATTTAGCTCAGTGGCATAAGCACCTGCCTGGCAGGTGTGAGGTCGTGAGTTTGATGCTTGGTACAAAAAAAAAAAAAAAAGGCAAGGAACCATGAAATATTAATCCAATAACTGCAAGATGATGCAAAGAAGAACAGCATAAGATTGATTATAATCAATGAAAAAAGCATGAGTCGGCACAAGTGACATAAAAAACCTGTTCACAGAAGTAATAGTAGAAAACTTCTCAAGCATGGTAAAAGAATTTGACATATAGATAAATGAGGCTTACAGAACTCCAATTAGTCATGACCAAAATAAATCTACACCAAGGCATATAATAATCAAGATCCCAGAAACTCAGCAGGACAAAATATTAAAAACTATAAAGCTCACTGAAGGCTCATGCATTTGGACTGCCTCTCATATATCCAATTATAATAGAGTGAATTATGGGAAAGGACATTTGCAGCAGACACAGCTGACAAGACTCAGAATCCCAGCAATCACATTGTCATCCTCACTCCTGAAGACCCCAATGGGAGTGCCCCAGAACCAGCACATTTCAAACCCCTAAACTCTGTGTCTCCTGCACTCATGCCATTTCCTTTTTCAAGCACAAGCCCACTCTGAGCATACTATTGCCTTAATAAGCTTTGCTACTTTTTCCTTACCATCATGTGCTGCATCCACGTCTTTGTTCATTGTGCACAAGAACCTAGGAACCTGTCTGGGACCCAACCACCTACGGTAACAAAATCATGAGCAAGTTTATTCCACTCATTTTAGTAGTTAATGCAATATTGGTATGAAAACAAAGCAAATTCAGTAAGCCTAAATTGAAAGTGAGCTACATAAAATTGAGCCAACAATGAGTACTTACATGGTTAAGATGAAAATCCCTTGCTAACTTTGTTTTACTCTGCCTCAAATGTGAAAATAGAATTGTGACTGCATTTTACTAGATGAGGAATAAACTGGCTCTGCAAGTGAACTTGGGATAAAAAGGGGGAAAATAAAAGCAAAAGTGAAACTACACTGTCTTAGTTACTTTTCTCATTGCTGAGACAAAATACTTTATACCCACAGTTAAAGGAGCTCACAGTTTGTAGCCGTTTTACTTCATAATCACTGGCTCCAAGGTAGGGTGGCATATGGCAGAGGGTGGCATATGCAGAAAACAAAAACAATTTGGGGGGACCTCTTTTTTTGTCCCTTATATTTGTGTCTCTGCCCTTAGGGTACGTGTAGCACTCACATCTTTTTATTCCTAGCCAGAACTATGCCAAACCAACAAGAGGACCAATTTACAATCACACACCTTCAATTCCAGCATCACACATTCTCGATTCAGCCACCTCTTAAAAAGACTCATCTAAGACTGCATGAAGCTTTGGGGGGACATTAAAAACAAATCATAACATATACCCTGTGTTATGGTTTATACATTGTGTCAACTTGAGAAGTCTAGAAGCTTAATTAAGTAACTCAGCAGCTCTACATCCTGGGGTGTAGAGAACAAGCAGTTACCTGTTCATTGTGTCAACTTAAGAAGGTCAGATGTTTAACTAAGTGATTCAGCAGGGAGCCAGGGCCCTTCATTTGTAACATCCTCAGCCTGTGCAAGAGGAAGGCAGGCAGATGGTGTGATGGCTACCCCCATCCCAGGGGAGCAGCCTGCGTACTATAAAAGGCAAATGAGGAGGGACTGATTGCTGCTTCTTCGGAAGAGCTCCAGGCTTCACCTTCAGCTTGGGCATCATCTCCTGGCTTCTGGTACACACTGTTCGGCTTCATTGTAGACTCTTCAGCCTTTTGTCGTAGATTCTTCAGAGTTCGGTTGTAGACCTGTCGGCCTCCTGATACAGACTTGAGGACACCGCAGTAAGCTCCAGCCCTTGGGGTGGACCCTTCACCCTCCAACTTGCAGACACCCACTGCACGCCCCTTTATTCAACTTTGTGGCTGACCATTGTAAGCCAGTCTTGTTATTTCTTACACAGGTGTATATCTTATATCTGTTTCTCTAGTAAACCCTGACTGGTACACCCTGGAGGACATGGGGTGGGATGCTGTGAAGAAAAGCTACATTTGTACACTTGGAAGGGCACCCTGTCTCTTTATCTAGTCCACACATTGTGGGAACCTGTGAGAATTCCATATATAGGGCCTTGGGAGTTATTGTCATGTGTATCCTGGAATTTGGTTACACTTACTCCCCTAAATAGCTTTACCACAACATACCTTCCTGTCTCACTAACAGAGTTGTTTTGTTGAAGCCCATGAGGCCCTTTCCCATCATCTAGCATGTTAAACTAGCTCTGAAGTGTGACCATGTAGGCAAATTTGAAAAAAAATTCCAGTTGTTAGAGGGTATAGCAATTTAGGTAATCACTGGAATATAGCAAATACGGAGCATTAAAAAAAAGTGGATCCCGTTTGGGTGGTCTTTGTCTCTTGGTTTTTCTTTTTCTTTCTTTTATTTTTTTCTTTTTCGAGACAGTGTCTTGCCATGTAGTGCAGGGTGGCCTTGAACTCACTGTAGCCCAGCTTGACCTCAGACTCATGGTGATCCTCCTGCCTCAGCCTCCCATGTGCTGGGATTACAGGCATGTGCCACCACGCCTGGCCACGTCTCTTAGTTTTTCTGCCCACACTGTCACA
>RJWM01010305.1:0-64152 GCA_004363535.1 Dasyprocta punctata
TACGGGAGGAGTGTTCTCCAGGTTGCTGGGGTTGCACATGGACCTAGGAGGGCGCATCCGAGGGACAGAAGCAGGAAGACGGAGAACAGGAAAATTATAACAACTTCATCAACATAGGAGCCGAGGAGCCCGTGCCGGCAGCACATGACTGTAATCTTGGCACTTGGGAGGCTGAGGCAGGAGAATCACTATACATTCAAGGTCAGCCTGGGCTACATGGCCAGACCCTGCTTCAAAAGAACAAAACAAAACAAAACAAAACAAAAAAAACAACAAATGCAGACCACAAAAGTACCAAGATGGCTTAACACTAAGGAGAAGATTTAGGGCAAACGTGAAAGCTGTTTTTAAGTTCTTGAGGGGATGAAGCACCTCTGGTCCTAACCCTACGTTCAGGAAAGTGAAGCTAAATTTCCATCCAGCCTGAGTCAGTTTTCTTTCATAGCAGAGAGAACTGTCCAAAGCTGGGGTGAGCATCTAGGTGAGGTAATGAGCTCCCCATCACGGGCAATACTCAGGCAAACGCTGGAGGATCACACATCAGGAATGCCTCGGAGAGAACTGTTCACTTGTGGAGGGATTAGACGATCGTCAAGAATCAGTGTGACCCTGAGACACTCCGATTCAGGGGTCCTGGATTAAAATTAAATATATTTTCTCTTACCAGACACTAATACTCTTTGGTAAAGCAATATAGCTGGGCAAACTTCCCCATGGGGTTCTCTTCAGACTCAGCTTTAAATTTTCGGATAAAGAGCACAGAGCCTAGAGACAATGGCCTGGCATTGTTATTCACTAGCTGTGTGACCTTGGACAAGTCACTTAACCTCTCTGGTCCTCGTTTTCCTCATATGCACTACAGGGGTCATTCTGGCTGCTACCTCACAGAGACACTACGAGGATTTAATAAATGAGTATTTGAGAAGTATGGTGAACCCTGGCGGCACATACTACGTGTTATAGATGTGCTCGTTACAGAAAGTAGACGTGTAAAACAGCCAAAAACAAAGGAGGGCCGCGGGCTCAGTGGCTTAATAAACGGTTCGAGGAGGTCTTCCTTCTCCACCAGCTTGTTACCAGCAGCTCTGGCTGTAAAATGGCCAACAGCCTGGAGGCAGCAAAAATAATAAATAAATAACACGCAGAAATCACAGCAGCTCCTTGAGCTCCTGAGAGGAAAGAAAACCTCCCGCTGCCAGGCGAGGGTCACGTCCCAGAGCTGCGTGTTTAATGACACCCGATGATCCCCCCGCCTCCCCCGGCCCCTTTCTCCAGCTGCTGGGTAAGGTAATAACGCAGCATGAGGAGGCCGGGGGCCAGCGCGTGTGAGACACACAGGGCCCGTCCCAGGGAACGTCCTAGCCTCTTCCCGGAATAGCTATTGTCCCCCCTGTCTCTCCATACATACCAGCCATCATTCGTAAAAGGACTAATAAAAGCGTTTATTACCATCAGGCAATGGTCCTGCTTTCTCTAGCTGTGGGGCCTTGGCTGGCTGCGCTGTGCATGGAGCTGAAAAGCTGAGCCACGCACTGTCCCCAAGAACCTGGCTGGGTCAAGGGTGGCAGTCAGAGAGGCCACCAGTCTGTGACAGCCACCGTGTCACCCCCAGCCACAGCCAATAGTGACTGTGGGCCTTCAAAGCCCAGAAGGAAATGTTGCCTTAGGATTCTTCTGGGAAGCTTCAGACTCATCATCTTGCAGGATGGTCACCCCTGTTTTGCAGGGAGGAAATAAAGGCCCAGAGGGGTTTGGGGGCTCCCTCAGCCGGGCGATGTTTGGCATCCTTGCAGCACTGCCTAGACCCTTGTACTTCTTGCTGCTAAATGCAGCAGTTTGGTATAAAAAGAAAAGGTGAGGCGCTGCCTATCTGTCCAGCCCCCAGTGGGGGAATCCGAGAGCTCTGGGACCGTCGTCATCGCCTCTCTAAATTATTATTGTTGTTATTATAATAACTAATGGGTAGAGTTGAGTGGGTGGTGGATGCCAGATAATTACCAAGACCCCAAAATTAAAGTGCCGAGTCTTTACTTTTCCATGGCTTCTCAAAGATGAAAATGAAAGCTGGCCTCAGGGAGCCTTGGGAAGAGCCCCAATCTTGAGATAGAGGGAGGAAGGCCAGCCCGACAGGCCCGGGAAGCCGGGTGGAGACCCTGGGATCCCGGGCGCCAGCTGTTCCGGCTGCATAGGAGCCCGAGGGGGCTGAGGTGAAGCCTCCTGGTTCCAAACAGGCCTCTGCCTCCACTTTACCATGCAGTCTGGGGCAAGTGTTCTAAGTTCTCTGCACCTCAGATGCCTCATCTATAACATGAGGGTAATAACCATATCTGGGGCTTTAAGAAATGTTAGGAGATGGGGTAACATTAGGAGGTAAATTTCTTTTCTCAGGACTATCCAGGTTCAGTGGAAAATAACTTCGGCCTCAGTTTCCCCCCTATTTAAGACAGGGCAACCAGATCTCTGACCGTGACCCCTCCCTAGCCCTGAGGGCTGTCAGATGAATGGAAGAGATACGGTCCTGGGAGGCCAGGTGGGCGTTAATAACAGCACCTGGGATCTCTATTATTATTGTCATTATTCTGGCTCTGTCCAGTAAGCAGCAGCAGCGACCCAGTGATTCACTGTCTGCTCACCGAGTCCCAGAGTCGGCCTGCCAGGGCTTGCCCACCTGCCAGGATTCCTCCACCTAAGAGGCCTCTGCCTTTCTCAGCTCCCAGTGAGAGCTCAGGGTCCCCACTGCAAGGGGGGAAAGGACTGTCCGGGGGATGTTTGGGACCAGAGTGCCTGGTTCCTCGGGGCCAGGCTCCTGTGCCAGCAGCAGCCAACCGAGCCTTGGGCCTGGGGTAGTAAGAATAGGAGGCCTCTGAGGGATGTGAGCCTCGCTACTGGAGAGACGGCCCTGGGCACTGGCGGGGTAAAGAGGGTGCAGGACAGAGGGGTTCAGGCCGGGTCTGTCCCTGGGCAGGGCTGCGGGTGGGAGGGGTCGGGCGGGGATGCGAGATGAGGGCCCTCCTCCAGTGAGCTGCTCCGGATGGCAGTGGCCTGGCCCGCCACTGGTTCTTAAATGCTGACCCACACACCTGGATCCTAAAATTTCCACCTCTGCTGGGTGTAGGAAATGGGACCAGAGTGCCACCAAGGTCCCCTACTGGACAAGCACTCTGTGTGTGTGTGTGTGTGTGTGTGTGTGTGTGTGATTTGGACAACGGTGACTCACCCTCACACACCCCTGCAGTTTCGTGGTGAGGACACAGCTAATCATAGCTGATGTTTTGGGAGGAAGAGGGATTTTGCCACAAGCTCCATGGCAGTCTGTCTGTCTGCTCTGGGATGGCAAAGTGGGTGTGACCGGCCGGGAGTTTGGCAAGGAGGAATTTCTGTCTCCCCATGGCCTGGCCCTGCCTGGGGAAACAGCTCAGTCCCAGAAAAGACCTAGTTTCTGCTTAGGAGGCACTGAGCTGGGAACCCTCTGCTATATCGGCCAGGGTGTTGACTCTGGTTTGGCTTTGATCAGCACGGGAAGTGACTGACTTCAGGACTTCTAGTAGCAGCTCACTCTCTGTGGATGAGCGCACGGAGGCATGGACAGGCAGCGGGGACCGTGCAGGGATGGAGGCAGAGCTGCTGCGTTGTTCCTGGGAACTCGTTTCTGTCCTTTTCGATTCTCCGGGAAAGAACAACAATAATACCAGCTACCATTCATGGACTCTTAATATTTGCTACTGACTATATCAGCTGGGTTCTGCACCTTACCTCGGGCTGGGAATTCAGAGGAGGGGTTCAAAGGTCAGACAGGAGGCTCACTTAGATCGGCTTTACTTGTCTCCCAGGTCTGAGCCTGATCTTTTGGTACACATTCTCCAATCCATGGCTAATCGAATTGTGCTTGTTTTATCAATAGATCTAATGCTTTCTACACGCTGGAATTTCCATCGGATCCTAGGAAGTCAGAGATAAAATAGGGCAGGATCCTTGACACTGAGATCAATGATTTACTGGAGTAGACAAGGGTCACGGACACACGAAAAAATAGCCCGAGGAGACGGAGAACGCCTGCAGATACAGTGACATTTAAATGGGGTTTTGAGGAAGGCCATAGAGGCAGGCTGAGGAGGGCGCCACTCAAGCGTTTAAGCAGGCACCTGACGGAAGGACTGTGGTGCCACCTGTGGAAGTGACTGTCCCCC
The DNA here is from genome assembly GCA_004363535.1 of Dasyprocta punctata. Lineage (NCBI taxonomy): Eukaryota > Metazoa > Chordata > Mammalia > Rodentia > Dasyproctidae > Dasyprocta > Dasyprocta punctata. The sequence goes on from RJWM01010305.1 coordinate 4,188, forward strand.
TGGAATGCCAATCGGGCCCACCAGTATGGCGGCCACTGCACCAGCCATGGTCACAAACTCTAGCTCTCTGCCCCTGCCTGGAAACCTTCCTGATATACCGGTGGTACCATCTCATTGACTGCGTCTCGTGGCGTCTACCGGCTGTGGCATTCTGCTGGTGGCCCTGTCAGGTGGCCCACTCAGGGGAGGGCCAGGACACAGCCTTCCAAGTCTGTCTTCTGGTCCCAGCTCCTGGCCAACTCCAAACCTGGTTCTGCAGCCATCAGAACTGTGCTCTTCCTCTAACAGCTCATGCACCAGAGCGTTCTCAGTCTTCCACTCAGAACTGCCACTGCTTCTCCCTGCCTGGCTTCTGGGGCCTGGGCTACAGTGGCATTCTCCAAAGTTAAAGAAAGGAGAGCTTTCTTCTTTGTATGTACAGGGTTTGAATCCTGGCTAATCATCTAAAAAAGGCTTCCTTGACAGAGAGAACAAAAGGTGTACTTGGGAGCCTGACAGTCTTGAACCCTCACCGTGTGACCTTTGGCAAAGTCATTTCTCTGAGCCCCAGTTTCCTCATCTGTAAAATGGGGCCATCGACTCTCACGGCACAGGGATTAAAAGAGATCACACACAAGATGCCAATCAAGTATGAGCTGAAGTCAGCTGAGACCCAGGGCAGGAAGGGACACATTCCTGGGCTTCCTCTCAGAAAGAGGCACCTTGGCTTCCAGCTAGAACAGAAGCAAAACAAAGCAGAGCACGTCTGGCAATGGCTTCGCACCATGGCCTGTGATTCAGTGGTGAAATAAGAAGCCCATCCCCCCAAAGGCTCCCAAGGCCCCTTTCTGTTCCAGAGGGGAGCGAAAGGCCCCCGCCCGGGCTGTCTTCCAAAGGTGGCAGACAGGTGGCTCTGAGGCTGACCGTGGCCAGGCCGGCCGGCCCCACAGTTTCACCGTTCCACCCGGGCGGGCGGCTGTGGAGCTGGTTGGTGGAGTTGGCTTAGGGAAGGATATTTTGTATGTGGCTTCTGGAATGACTAATGAATGAGCTGTCTCCACTGCAGGAGAATTATGCCACTTAAGCAAAACCCAGCCAGGCTGGTCGGCTCTGAGATAGCTAATAGGAAATGCCTGTCAGAGCACTGACGCTTCAAAGCCAAATATATTCTCACTGTGTTCTCTGTTTGCTAAGTTTACTTTATGCAAAATATAACTCAGCTAAAATATGGAAATGGCAGAGAGCTCGCTCCTTCCCTCCTTCCGTGGATGAAGCACGGAAGGTGAGAACAATTCCCAGTTAGCCCTGCGGGGCCTGCCGGCGGGGGAGCTGCCAGGCCCCCGTGCTGGCAAGGAGCACAGCTCTTCTTGCAGAAAGTGGGTGCCATGAGGGGGGAAGAGCACTGGACAGGGAGTCAGGGGAGCTGGGTTTGGACGCCGTTTCTCCCTGTGTGGCCTTGCAGGAAAGGCTTCCGTCTCGGCTTCACCACCCAAAAATAGAGACTGGGCCCAGCTCAGCCGTCCCAAGGATCACATTGACCTGCCAGTCTGTGTCACACGGGATGGCATGGTGACAGGAGGGTCTGTCGTAATGGGACCCCTTCTCAGTTTCCCAACTCTGTCTCTCTCACAGACTGCCATGGACTGAGAGCTCAGGGTCATCTGGACAGAGACCCTGGGAATGTCTCAATCCATGGAGTGAAAAGACACTGAGGCCACAGCTGGGCCATCAGGGGGTACAGCTGCTTTGCCGGGGTAGGGGAGCAGCAATGGGGACTCCTGATGCTTTGACTTGAAACAACCTATTCCCCAAGGCCACGGTCACCGAGCAGCTTGGTAACAGCTCATAGCTCAAACACCCTCTTCATATAAAGGGCCTGGGCTTTCTGGGGGAAGGAGTCTCGGAGGCCTTGGAGACACCCAAGTGAGCCAGGCGGAGTGGGAGGAAGACAGGAAGCAGGTCCCCAGAGCCTGCCGCATTGCCACCAGAAAGACCCACGTTGGGGAAAGGAGCAAGGATGGGGGGTCTCACGCGGTGCAGGCACTGTGTTTTATAAACACCTCAGAAGTCCCAGGAGGCAAAGTCTGGGCACGTGGCTGAATGTCTGAGCCTTGGTCCCCATCTATAAAATGGGACAGTGACTTTCCGCTTCAGAAGACCAGAGACACCATGTGTGGAATGCCTAACATATTGTCTGGCACATTTTAATCACCCAGTTAAAGGAAACTATTACCATTTTTATTGCCAGCACTTACAGGAGAGAAGTCTAACAGAATGGGCTCCAGAAAAGCGAAGATCTGAGCCAGGCCTGGGGTGTCTGGACTCCCCTCTCTGGTTTTTCTCAGGCTCGTTTACCTCAGAGTGTCCCACCAACAGTGCCCTTTCCCCTGTGTGCGAAGGACCTAGGGAGGTCCTGACCTGAAAGTGTGTGAGTCTGCTCACGAGGTGGAGGGTGGGGAAAGGGGTCCACTGCAGTAGAAGAAACCAAGGAAACAGCAAAAATCAAGCCCAAAGGGTCAGGGATGATGGGACTGGGGTCTCAGCACCTTGCAAAATGTCTCACACATATGATTGGCTGAGTGATTGACTCTGCACTATGTCGGGCATAGTTGAAGAGTTGAAGAGCTGCAGAATTGAAGGATTGTTAAGGGAAAGGCAGGAAGATGTCCCTTCAAGGTGGGTGGGTGTGGGCAAAGGTCGTAGGGACATGGGGATGTGCTGAAGCTTAGGCATGCAGACTGCTCAGCGGTCAGAGCAAGACAAGGTGCAGGACTGACTGCAGACTGACTCAGGCAAGTGTCCAGAGGCAGAAGGCCAGAAGGAAGCACTGGGCAGGGCAGCAAGGAGCCAGGGACAGCAGCAAGCACCAGCTCCATTCCAAGGCCCGATCCCAGGGCACAGGGCAGAGACTGCCATGGTAGATAGAAGTGGAGGAGTCTGCAAAGCCCAGGAAACCAGGAGAGGGGTGGAAACCTACGCAGGCCACCTCAGAAAGCCCTGTGGGGACCTCACACAGCCATCACAGTCCTGATCTTAGCCAAGTTGCCCATCACACGGGTACAGTGGAGAGGCGAGTCCTGCGGCAAGAAGGCGGTGGCAACCTGTTTGTGATTGAATCCCAGGCGGAAGTGGCAGCAGAGAGAAGAGCAGATGACCCTCAGAGTCCAGCCTCTGTCGAGAGCCTGGCAGGAGTGGGCGTTGAACTCAAGTGAGCCCCATTTGAATCCCAGCTCCTCACCTTGTAGCCAGATGACCTTGGAGGTGACACTAAGGGTCTCCTGGCTTCCTCCTCTGTCCCGTGGGGTAATCGCAGCACTTCATTTATGAAACTACTGTCATATATGTGCTCTGACAGTTGTACTTATTCTGATCATGGTGATTCGCTCCTGAGACTGCCAATCCCAGGAGACACCGGAGCCTTCAGAGGCTCGATGGCCAGAACGCCACGGCTGTGTGAGGAAGGGCGTATCACAAAGGCTGCAACCACAGATGAGCTGGTATTCCAGTCCCTCGCCCGCCATCGCCTCTCCGTGAGCCCTTTCGCAGTGACTTCTTCTCCTCCGGCCTCAGTTTCCTACCTGTACGTGGGAGATACCAACATCTGCCTTTCGGGGTCGTTGTGATGATAACAGGAGGTAATGCAGGTAAAGAGCTCAATCTAAGAGCAGCACAGTAAATTGCTACTCTGTGGACCAGCTTGAACTGTGAGATTCAGGGCTCACCTCTACCACCCCGATCTTGGGGTCCACTGCAGCAGAAATACTTTCTCCTTGCAGAAGTAGAAGCAGCCAGAGCTATGGGGACCACACGGGAAGCCACCCCATGTACACACTCGCATACGCTCTGATGGGGTCCCCTCTGCCTGCGTGGTTGATTCGGGAACCCAGGGAGGAAGCAGGGAAGCCGTATCTGGTGGTGGATGGTGCGGCATGGCTCCAGCTGCAAGGGGCCTGCGAGGAGGACTAAGGGAGGGAGGGAGGGAGGGGTTGGTGCAGGAAAGAGATACTTTCCTTGACTAAGGAAGTAAATAAGTGGTTGCAAAATATCTGCTTTCTATGGGTTAAGTGCTCCAAATGCCATGGTGAACAAGGCAGCCGTGCTTTTTGCATCCCCAAATCTGAGCCTCTTGGGAGGGAGCACTAGTGAAGGGGGTGGGCAGATCTTTGGTGGCCACGTGCTGGCTGGGAGGGAGCCGGGAGGAAATGAGGGGCTGGAATATGCGGGAAGAGGCTAAGCTGTGATCTGGTAAGAGCAGATAAAAGCAGGGGTGGTGGCCGCCAAGGCTGCAGGCTTTGTCCTGTGGCAGGAAGACAACTACGTGCGCGCGCGCGCGCGTGCGGCCAGACAGACCCAGCTCCATCCCGCCTTCACCGCTTATCAGCTCCAGTTAGCTTCTGGGGCCTTCAGTTCCTCCTCTGTAAGCTGAAAATAACCAGACCTGCTTCCCTGGGGTGTTGATGACCAGTAAGTTAGATGATGATAGAAATCTAGCCTCTCAATGCATGTCCTGTATACATGGGGTTCGTTATTAACAAGAACATCAGCCCCGAGGTGATCTAGGAGATGCTCAGAAGGGATAAATGGCAGGACTTTGGAAATACTTGAGTCCATGTACAGGCCGAGTTCGCACGGTAGAATACCTTATATAGTGTGGAGTCAATTTCAGCTGAAGGATTCCCAAGTCACCACAAGCAAGGTGATACAGTTCAGTTCAAGAATTTAAAAAAGCCACTTGAGATCAGTGTCAAGGTTAAACATTTCTACCTTATTTTCTCTAAGATTTCCCCAGACAGCAGTCCGACAGGCTTTGGGGCCAGGTCAGACTCTGGGAGGAAGACCCTGGGGTGTTGAATGAAATCGCTACTCCACGACCGTCTTTCCTCCTCCGGACAGAACAAAACATCCGTCCACACATTCTCTTTTTCTCTCTTCTCCTTCTAAGAGACAGTCCCATTGTAAGCAAGGGGCTGACAGGACAGGGCCGCAGGTAGGGACAAAGGAAATACTCCCACCACCCTCTTGCCAGAAAAAAGAGTTGAAATCCTCGGAGAAGTCTTAGAGCCAGAATTCTCAGGGAGAAGTCCCAGAAGACTGCCCATCAGGCAAGAAATTGCAGGCAAAATGGAAAGTGTGAAATGACGACCCAGAGAATCTTCCAGCAAGCCTGCACCCACCTATGTCTTAATGAGGCAAACTCCAAAGAAGCTTTCCCTTTAATCTGGCAGTTGAAACGAAATGCTGCTAAGAAGCCCCCTCTTCAGCCACCCCACCCTAAGTGTTGCCATGACTACCCAAGTTCTTAGCCCAGGAAAGCACTACCTCAGCATTTCCCTGTAAGACAAAAGAAAATTACCCCAGGTTTCTGGGTACCGAACGAACTCCAAGGAATGGGACCTGTTACCATAGCGGGTTCTTCAGAGTTGCTGAAACCTGCTGAAACCTGAGCCAGCCGGACAGGGCCCCAAAGCCAGGGGAAGGAAAGTGGGGATGACAGGTCCCCAGCTCCCCCCTGTAGCCCACAGAGCCCGCGCCACCATCCTTGCTGGCTCCCTCCCCTCACCTGGACCTCATTTGGCCCTGCAATGAGGCACATGAAAAGAAAACACATCCCTTGTCCATATGGGAAGGGACAAGGACTCAGAGGGGAGCAGGTCCCAGCTCCGCAGACCTCAGGCTGGCAGCAGGAGGTGGCCTCCCCTGCTCCCTCGTCCATTCTAGGGATGGCTGGGCTGAAGCTGAGCCGTGGGTGACTCGGAGCCCTTCAAAGGCCTGAGTCTAAGGTCCCGCTAAGCAGGACTGAGCCAAGCCCTCCCCAAATCCGGAGAACAAAGCCAGGAGACCACAGCTGGGCAGCCAACCTGCTCCTCGCCTGCCAAGCCTCAAGTCACCGATGGGGGTGTCATCCTTGACACCTCCTCTCCCTCCACCCACCACGTCCCATCCTCCATCACATTTTGCGACTACTTCCAATGTATTTCTCAAACCCGACTACTCCTTTCTTTCTCTGTCGCCATGGTCTTGGTCAGGCCTTAGCATCTCTCATTTGAAATGTTGTTCTTGAGCTGTCTCCACACCAGAGATAGAGTGTGGTCACTTTATTTGTATTTTGTTTTAGCTTTTGAAGTGTTGGAGATGAAACCCAGAGCCTCATGCATGCTTGGCAAGCGCTCTAACTCTGAGATACTTCCTTGGTCCTCCTCTTCCTCCTCCTCCTCCTCCTCCTCCTCCTCCTCCTCCTCCTTCTTCTTCTTCTTCTTTTTTTAAATTTTTTTATTTGGAGACAGGGTTTCACTGAGTTGTCCAAGCTAGCCTGGAATGTACACTCTTCTTGCCTCAGCTTCCTGAGTAGCTGAGAGTACAGACGTACAACACTGCAACAGACTCAGACTGGTCATTTGAAAACACAGACCAGGTCACATTACCTCCTGCTTAGAAGTCTTTGGGGGCTCCCAGTGTCTTTGGGATAAATTTTCAAATTCTTTAGGAAGGCATGTCTGTGTTCACGATGGACACCGCTCGCCCTGCTCACTCCACTCCAACCATAGACAAAGCACTTTCCCTACCCATGTACTTCTGTTCAGTTATTTTTGTGGCACCTTGGCACTGAGCTACATCCCCAGCCCTTTTTTATTTTTTATTTCTAGACAGGGCCACGAAGTTGCCCAGGCTGGACTCAAACTCGCAGTCTTCCTGCCTCAGCCTCCCAGAGTGCTGGGATTACAGAGGTGAAGCCCCAAGGCCAACTCCAACGTACGTCCTCTTGCACACTTCCAGCCCTTCACATCTGGTTCTCCCTTTCCTGGGACTGCCTTCCTCAGCTCTTCTATGTGCCCTCCTAGGTCCACTTCCGCCCTGCTCTTCCCCGGAGCCTGCCCTGCCTGCATCGCATCAAAAAACTCCAGTGCTCTCTGGCTTCTGACTGGATTTGACCAGTGGGGGCCACCAGCCAGACTTTGCTGAATGGCAGGAGATTGAGGTCAGAGAATCTGTGTCCTCCCACTGAGGTCACATCAGGCTGGCTTACCCGCTAGAGGGAAGGTCACTGCTTCTATCAAGGTGACTACCCAACGAGCTCTCTCCCTTTCCGGGATGCAGTCCTGTTGCCGTTTCTTCTGGGTCAGGAATGGTAACCGTTCTGCAGTGGCTAGATCCGGGGTGACTATTCCATCTCAGGCTGCTCCCCATACACTGCCCAAACCTTTGCAATATCCCCTTTATATAAACGCTCCGCAAATCACCCTAACTTAAGCAGCTCCCTCTTGGGACCCCGTCTGATATGCTCACCCTTCCTCTTGTGCCAAATCACCGCCGTTCGTTGGGACTCAGCTCGCCTCCTCTAGGAAGGCTTTCCCATTCCCCCAAGCCTCGCCTCTGGAGACTGCTCTGTCCCAGCATTTCCCACACTATTGCAAGTGCCAATTACATGCCCTAAATCTGAGTCCCTGCAGGATGAGGACCAAGGATTGCTGCTCATTCCTGTACCCCAGTATCTGGCACAAAGCAAGACCTCAGAAAACACTTGCTGAGTGAAGGGAAGAAGAGCTAGAGCTTGGGATGAGACCCTGCTGAGCCCCGTCAGAGACTCCGTGGCTGTCTATTGCAGGAGCTGCTGCCCCCAGAGCAGGACACAGGGAGCCACTTAGACGGCAGAACTAATGGGTTGGGAAAGGTATTATTTAAAAAAACACCTCCACCTCCAGGGCACAGGGCCCTTCGAGTGTGCATGGGAAAAGAGTCGGGGAGATGCGATGCTTCTTTTCCGATAGCTTGTTTTTGGGCTAAAGGAAAAGCCACCTTCCTTCAGGCTAAGGGAAGTGTCCCTCCTTGAGCCAAGAGTCCTGTGAACCAGGCATCAACTCCTAGGATTCATTTGCTGAAATAAATTACTAGATGTCCATGAGCTGTTCTAAGGGAACCAGCACTGCTAAATCATTCATTCAACCAAGTTTATTGGGAGTCTGCTCTCTGCAAAGAACATGCCCTTGGTTTACACTATTAAAATTCTGCCTGAAAGGGAAAGGTCATTTTCCCCTCTTCTAAACTGAGCCCCTGATGGGCTTTGCAAGAAGCCAAGAAGGACAGAGAGTGGGCTTCTAGGTAAAAGGCCCTGGGCACCCAGACAAATCAGGAAGATGGGCACATATGGTGACTGGAAGACAGAATAGTACAGCAAGAGGGCTCTAGAGTCCAGATGTGAGAACTTAGACAGGTTACTTCTTATCTCTGAGACTCAATTTCTTCCTGTGTAAAATGGTCATAAAAAGAACTTGCTCACTGAACTGCTGTAAATATTAGATGGAACGAAATATCCTCCAGGAGGTGGCCTAGAACCGTGGATCTCAACCCTATCAGATGTGCCTTGTTATATCAGATATTTCATAAGACTGCCTGTATTATTCTAAAATGAGATGCATAGATAGATAATAAAAACACATGTTTTTGTAAAAAAAAAAACAAAAAACCACCAATATACTGCCCTAACTGCAAGATGAAGAACTAAAAGGAAAATAACCCAGAATAAAGTAATATGCATCGTAATCTATAAATGCTTGAGTGTAACTATGCTAGAAGAGGTAGTGAAGTAGACAGATGACTGCACCTACTTATAATGAATAAATTTGAATTTAAAGAAGTAAAGCAGTACTTATTGGAACATTATGGGCACTTCTTTATATTTGATGTTCTAAAACAAGACTAAATAGGTAAAATCACTATTCGCCCATGAAAGCAGAGGCATAGAGAGATGTGTTGTTCCGGTAACTGAAATACTGTGAGCAGTTTGCTGTTGATATTGCGATTTTCTGAAACAACGCCTGGTAAAGACAAACTACCGTACCCTCTCGATTTATATGATAGTTGCAGTCATGAAAAATTCAACGTATATTAATACTGTGCAAAAAGAATTTTGTGTTTATATATGAAGCAGAATTAGGTTCGAGGCTGAGACCAACATAAAGGGGTTTTCTACTGACACGAACAAAATGTCACGTGACGTGTGGGACAAATCTTCTTTGTGTGAGACTTCCACGCCTGTGGCAAGGGGGAAGCCCGCCTCCCCTCTGCCTCCACCCAAGCAGCGTCGCCAACCAAGGTTAACAAAAATAAATACGGCACATGTTCCTAAAAGTGCCTCTAGGGGGCAGCACTATCTTCGCAGACGATCAGTGGGCCAGAGTTCAAGGGGTTAGGCAGCAGGTAGCAAATGAAAGGACACAGGATGACGGCCATGCAAACCTCCAGGAATGCACATCAGACAGCCAGCACTAGGATTAGGAAGCTCTATCAGTGCATCACACTTGCACGCCACTCTGTTGAACTGTGCCACATTTTCGTTTGGTTGGGGCCATTGGCTAACGTCATTCCTTGATGGACTAAGGGTGAGGCTTTCTTGAGGAAGGTAGAGATCAGCACCAAAATAGAGCTATGTCATGTAGATTTCCAAGTTTAAAAAAAATCTCGGAAAACGGATGGACCCTTGTAGTTTAGCTCCCCTGGGTGATTACTGGGATTTCTTTGAAAACAATTATCTTTAGTACTTTCTGCAAATAGCCTTCGGTTTGCTCACTTATGGCTCTGTTATAAATCAACACCACAGAGTATTTCGCAATGTTAGAACATTTGGCCTCTCCACGGGCTGTATGTAAAGAAAAACCATTGTCTTTTGTGGCTCCGAACCACACTTCCGGCAAGACCAGTCAAGGCATTGAGGTGAGGTAGTCAGGTAATGTGTGCCCAACCTCTTCCTTCCCATGGACAGCCTTAATGATCAGCTACACCTTACTTGAATCTACAGTCTTATTTCCCACAAAAAGGAGCAGCACGCCCCCAGAGAGGAAACGGCTTCAGAGGGTGGCACCCGGCCTCCTCAGCTTCATTCATGTCTTTTAAGTAGATTCACCTGAACTTTGCAGAGGGTGACTGTCCCAGCTTCTGCCCCGAGGCTGGGCGGCTGCCAGGGCACTGACCACACGGAGGCAGCCCCCACACAGCACAGGGCAGCCTAGGGCGGGGCCCTGAGCCCTCGCGATCAAGTCAGAGCTTGTAAATGAGGTTTTATGGGGTCATGTTACTCTCTCTGTTTATTTCTCTTTTGTTCTCCCCAACCTTGGTAAAGGCTGGTCCAGAGGATACAGCCTGGTTTCAGCTACCCTGTGTGTGTGTGTGTGTCTGTGTGTGTGTGTGTGTGTGTGTGTTTTGAGGGTGGGGACAACGATGAGAAATCTCAAGGGAAAATCAGAGTCACCCCTCTCCACACAGATTCTCCTTTCACTGCTAAGCGTGGAGGAGTTGGAAACTACTCTTTAATTCATTAGGAAACTGCCCCCCCAGGGTCTGGTGGAACCAGGCAGTCACCTGGAAGGGATCCTAAACCCATGGACTAAGCCCACAGTGACATCATCAAAAGTTGAGAATAAGATGAAGGCTGATCTTGCGGGGAGGAAACCTGATGTTTCTGCCCATCCTATGGGCTGCGTGGAACACGCGTCCTATCTATGTTGCCAGGAGACAAGGCCACCCACCAACGATGGGTGTGAGTGGGCCCGCCTTTGGCAAAGGGTGGCTCCATCCATATATAGAATGGATCCAGTGAAGCTGGAAACCAAGCAGCCTTGATATGTGTCACCCACATGTGCTTTGGGGGAGAAGGAAGGAGCTAGAAGTACAAACACACAAATAAGCAAAATAGAAATAACAACTGAAAGTATTTTCTTAAGATTTGTTTCTCATCATCTCCTACTCTCCTTAGAAGTCCAAGTCCTGGTGGTCACTGGAAGCCCTGGAGGCAGAAGGAGCTGCATCAGGGAGGAGACTGGGACACTCTTGTCTTCTGAAGAGAAACTGACATCATTTCCAAATGCCCAGAGGAATGTGCCTGTTCGGTTGGAGATGCTTTCTTTAGCAAGCCCAGAAGTGGCCTCTACATCCCTGCACCTCCACTGTCTGGCCTTCTGCTCCACAGAGCGACGCTGCCAACTTGGGGCACACTCTGGGAGAGGACCAGAGGGGCAGACCTCTGTCAGGAAATCCAGTGCTCACAAAGCCAACCTTCCCAAGCCCCTAGTTCCCAGCCCTGCATGCACACGAGAATCTCCCGCGGAGTGTTTCAACACACCGCGTCTGGGCCCTAACACCAGAGGCGCTGATGTAATTAGTTTGGGGTAGGACCCAGGCATGGATGTGCTTTAAAAGTTCCCCAGGTGCTTCTAATGTGCAGCCCGAGCTGAGAATCACTACAGTATACAATAGGAGAGGCCTCCAGGCTCTCACTCAGATCTTTGTTCCTCTTAATTTATATATACTTCTAACAATCCAGTTGTCTGGTCTTCTAGCTGGTATAAGATTAAAAACAGCACATTTAGAAAGAGAGAGAAAGGCAGCTAATGAAAAGACACTAAAAGCAGCAAGACATAACACATGAGCGTCTGATCATAAGGGTAAAGATAGAAAAGCTATAAAAAGCAAACATGGCCCGCAACCTCACCCCACTCCAGCACATCCTATTTACAGGAAGGCCTGAGGGGACCACTCGGTGGGGAGGAAGAAGTGTGAGGGTTATAGTGTGAAGTCAAGTGACTGTCCGTGATGTGTAAGGCATGGGTGAACAGCTGCACAAACACTACCTCAATGAAGGCTCATCACAGCCCTATCAGGTGAGTATTACTAGCCCATTCTACAGATAAAGAAACCGAGGCTCAGGCAGGATTGTGGCTTGCTCAAAGTTGCACCAGCAGTGAGCTGAGAAGCTGGAATTTGGATGGCAAGTGTGGATCCCTTTGACTCAAAACTCTTTTTGTCTGACTTAGCAGCTCACATATGTTCAAAGGTGCCATGTCTGGCCTGCTTCGTATGCTAACTGGTGTTTCTAATGATGACCCAATGTCTACGGCTGGGTTACCCTCAGTATCCAGCTATTTAAGATGATTGCTCACATACATACATGAGCACACACGCACACGCAAATATGTGTTTTCTAACAGTGATGAAAGAACTGGGTATCCATTCGGGAAGTAAATAAATAAATAATACGAGTTATTTCCCAGCTCACACCATTCATCAAAATGAATACCAGATGGCTAAAGATGGAAATGAAACCATAAAGGTACCAGAAGAAAATATAAGTGAATATTTTATAATCTTGGGATGGGAAAGGACTTTCTAAACATGTCAACAAAAGCAGAAACCATACAGGGAAAGATTGATAGATTTGACTACATAAAAAATTAAAAACTTCTGTACATCAAAAACCAGCATAAATTGGAAAAATATTCAACCTCACTAGCATTCAAAGAAAGGCAAATTAAAACAGCAATGACAGACTTTTTTTTTCCCTGATCAGATTGGCAATGATTAAAAAGAATGATAATATTGAGAGCTGGCATGGGTGAATGAAATCAGCACTCGTGTGCTGTTGGTGGGAGTGTAAATTGGTACAATCTTTCGGAAGGCATCTTGGCAATATATGAAAAAAATACAGTGAAGGCACAGCCCTTTGACCTAATAATTCTATCTATAAAAATCTATCCAACGGATAGAATTGATCTACCACACACACACACGCACATCTGAAATGTGTGCAAGGTACTCTTATTTCCTGAAGCATCTTTGGGATGCTGAAAATCATTAGGGGAGCAACTTACAAGTTTGATAAAAATGAATTAGTCAAGCCGGGCGTGGTGGCGCACGCCTTTAATCCCAGCACTGGGGAGGCTGAGGTAGGAGGAGCGTTGTGCGTTCGAGGCTGGCTTGGGCTACAATGCGAGCACAAGGCCAACCTGAGCTACATAGTGTGACCCTGCCTCAAAACACTAGGGCCAGGAGTTTGGCTCAGTGGCTTAAGTGCCTATCTGGCAGGCACGAGGTTGTGAGTTTAATCCCCAGTGCCACCAAAAAAAAAAAAAAAAAAAAAAAAAGAATTAGTCAAATAAAGTATAAAGTATATGATAACTGTAAAAACCAATATTATGCAGCTTTCAAAAAATGGTATTGTGTAGACAGACAGAGCAATAGAACAGAACAGAAAGCCTCAAATACAAACCTAACATACAAATATGAGAATTGGATATGATAAATATCAAATCAATGAGGCCAAGGCAGATTTCAAAAGATATGATGTTTGGCTAACCACAAAAAGAGAAACTGGACCAATTCACACAGTACACCAGGATAAACTTCGACTGGATGAGAAATATAAATGCAAAAAATAAAACCATAAAATTACCAGAAGAATAATAGAACTCCTCTATAATCTTAGAGTAGTGAAGACCTTTCTAAATGATTCAGATTCACAAGTCATGAAATAAAAGATGTCTAATAAATATATTTACATGGAAGTCTTAAAACTCTTATACAGCTAAAACACACACACATGCAAGATGGTGAAAAAATGACTCACTGGAAAAAAACTACAACTCATTTCACAAAGGGTCAATCACCCTAGTGCACAATTTGTTTCTACAAATCAAGAAGAAAAACCCAACAGAAAAGTATCCATTTTAAGGAAACAAACAAATGGTTTGTACACATATGAAAGAAAACTCAACCTCATTCATAATAAAAAGCAGAATACATTATAAATGGCAAGGGTATACCCATTTTTCCACCCATCAGAGTTGCAAATATCCAAAATATACTTGACTGTAGAAGTGGTGGGGAAATAGGTCCTCTCATTTACTGCTGCTAGGTGTACAAAATGGCACTCTCTTATGGAAGGCAGTGTGGTATTTTCTACTAATTTTACTAATATAGTTACACCTTGATTCATCAGTCCCACTCAGAATTTGTTCTGCAAATATATTTGTACATACACGGAAATAATATGTGTATACATTACAGTATTCTTTGTAATAGCAAAAGAATAGAAATGCTCTAAATGTCCAATTATATGAAATTGATTATGGTCTATCAGGACCGTGACGCTCTCTATGTACTGATGTGGAAATGTCCGCTATATATTGTTAAGTGTTTTGTGATTTTTTTTTAAACAAAGGCTAGAGAGGAGCACAGCTGATCTTTAGGGCAGTAAATACGATACTATAATAGTAGGTACAAATTGGTATACATTTGTCCAAACCTAGAGGACACATAAAACCGAAAATGGACCTGAATGTAAACTATGCACTTTGGGTGATGATAACGTCAATGTAGAGTCATCAGTTGTGACAAATACAGTGGTAGCTTGGTTCAGAAACTTAATTCTTTCTATGATACTAATAGAATAGTGGGAAAGGCCATGTGCATGTGTGGCAACAGGAGTACATGGAAAATCTCTGTATTTTCCAATTTTGTCATGAGCCTAGAAGTGTTCTGGGGTGGGGGGCCATCCTAGCCAAGAGTGGTGGTGCACACCTGTAACCCCAGAACTCTGCAAAGTCAATGTAGGAGGATAACAAATTTGAGCTGAGCCTGGGTGGGCAATAGAGTGACTTATGAAGACCCTGTCTAAATAAAATAAAATACAATAAAAAGCGCTGAGGATATAGTCCAGGGTGAAAGCCCTGGGTTCAGCCCACATTACCACACACGGGGTGGGGAGAGTGTTAAAAGTCTTTCAAACACTCAAAAAGCAAGGTATCTAATAATATACATATATAGTGTGTTACTTTTAGAGGAAGACAGCATGAGGAATATATGTTTATATTTGCATAGACTTGTATTTTCCAAAAGGAGTACTGTAATTATGAAAAGTGGTAACTTGTGGGGAGGGAAAATCAGAAAACCAGGTGAATGGGTGAGCAGGAATTCTCTGTATGTTTTTTATATTGTTTTGATTTTTGAGCTGTGTGAAAGTATCATGTATTTTTAAAATGAAATTAATACATAGTAATGCAGATTCATTTAGGTTGGCATGAACAGACTTTCAAAGTGCCAGTGAGTAAAGTAGGTCATACAAATATATATAGAATAATCTCAATTTTGTTTTTTAAAAATATCTTACTGTAAAGTCCTACTCAGAAAATTTTAGAAAGATACACTTCAAAATATGAATAGTGTTTATCTCCAATTGCTAGGATTTAGTGGTTTTTATTAGAATTATTTATCTGCATTTTCTAATTTTTTAAAAATGATCGTGTTTATTTCTGTAATTACAAAATAAAGAGAAAAACATGCCTCAGATAAGCCTCAAGGAAAAAATAATAATCCAGGAAAGATATCTGCAACACAGCAAAAATTTAATATCATTATTATTTAAAGAACTCTTACAAGAAATAAGAAAAAAAAAAAAAAAAAAAAAAAAAAAAAAAAAAAAAAAAAAAAAAAAAAAAAAAAAAAAAAAAAAAAAAAAAAAAAAAAAAAAAAAAAAAAAAAAAAAAAAAAAAAAAAGACTGCTTCTGGTAGGACCCAAACAGAGAATGGGGTAAATAATTTCTTGTATACTTAGTATGTTATTAAAAAGCAATCAAATAATAACATTGAAACTGTTTAATGACAAAGGTAGTCGTTATATAGGAAAAGCAGGTTAGCAATAATGTTGTTAACAAAAATAAATACCAGGCTTATAAACTTTATTTGACGTATGCACTTACATATAGATTATACACAGATGCACTAAATAAAATCTGTGAGGATAGGCACTGAATTTGGCATATAATTTCTGGATGGTAAGATTATATGCACTTAATTGTTTCTTATCTTAGCTTATGTTTTTCTGCAATGAAACAGTTACCTGTGCAAAATAAAAGAAATTATTTATAACATTGCTTTGTGAAAAATTTAGCCACCAAGTTCCTCCTATTGTATTTAATACTGAAAAACTGAAAAACGATATGTGACTATAGCTGTTAAAGGTGACATGAACTCTATGGGATAATTCCAATCACGAATAACTACCTTATAAATCAATATGTATCAGTGTGCAAGCTTCGCAGTATGTGAAAAAATACGAACACCCAGTGTGTATATATAAAGCAGTGTACCCAAGATAACTCGACTTTTAAAAATTAAAAATGCATATGCCTAGCAAAAGTATTTATTCATAACAGTTACCCTTGGGTGGTAGAATTACAGGGTTTTGTGTTTGTTTTTCGATGGTTAGGATTTTCCCAACTCTCAGCAATACACAACCCCTTCTAAAATGAGAAAGAAAAAAAAAGACACTATGTTATTTTGGTGCTTAAGAAAAACAAAAAAAGATGCTTTGAGAACCAATGTAAACTTTCTAATCATTTACCCATCCCAAAGGAACCACAGGAGTAAGAGTCTGGGTAACTGACATGGGGTGTCTGCACCCATGGATGATGAGGAGGAGTAAGAATGGCCTTGGTCATCAGCTGAAACCCTAGCCGGGCTCTCGCCTTGAGTCTGTCTGGTCTCCAGGGTGTTGGCCCACACACTGGGTACAACAAGACCACCCACCAGCATAGGAAGGCTGCACCCTGCAACAACAGGGCTCCCCAAGATCACTGGTCCAACCACCTGCCTTGCAGCAAGGCCAATACATCTGTTGGGCCAGCAGGTGGCTGGAGGGTGGCATAGATGGTGAGTGGCCAGGACACACAGGGCTTCGGTGAGGTCCAGCCTCTCCTTCAATTGCTTCAGATATATCCTGCTCAGCCATCCTAGTCTTATCAAACATTTAGTCTATTTCAAGGAAGGAGAAGCTTCAAGGTGGGAGAGATCTCAGGCAGCTTCTTCCAAAAGGGCCAGGTAGGTAGGTCCTGGGCTCAGGTGGACCCCAGGCTCTTTACCTCTCCTGAGAGTTTACTGCAACAGCTTCCAAACTGGTCCGCTACCCTCAGTCTCTCCCTTATCTAACCAATCTTCTAAGCTCCTGCCACCCTTCTCGTAATACAGCTAATTATTCTGTTTCTACGATCAAAGTGTGTCGTCCAACATCAGTGCTCCTCAAACCTTACTCCTGAAGTTCACCCACAGTAGACAAGAGAGATGCCTTAAATTCCCCCCAGGGGACTGTAGAGCCCGGAGTCCCTGCCAGTACACCCAAACGCTGTTAGAAATCTCCCGTGTTCTCTTAAAAATTCATGAGAATGCTGCACTCTGCACCATGATATTTCTGAGTTTCTTTTAATAAGAAGATGTTTAAACGTATTCACCTTGAGGAAAAATGATGCTGCTGAAAGAAATGCTGTATTTATCCGGAGGTTTCACATATTCCGCCTCGGAGAAGTAAACCTGCAGGATAAGATCCAAGCTGCTGACACACATCACTCACTGGCTAGTTATGGTCTGGACCCCACAAACCTTTCTACATTGTTCCACCGACTCTTCTGCACACACTCCAGTGTCTGAGCCACCTGGACTCCTGTCTTTTCCTGATATGCCCACTTCCTTCCGGCTCCTGGGAGGCCACCCTACTTGCTGACAACCCACCATCGTGAAGGCCTTGAGGGAGATCAAACACCACCTTCCATGTCACGTCCTCCCTGCTGGCCCCTGACAGATACAATGTGCGAGGACGTGAGGTGCCATCAAAACAGCCTGTGCTTTGGATTGGAAGACTGGTCTTCTAATCCTGACTCCTGACAGCAGCAAGTCATCTAACTCCTCCATCTTATCTGTAAAGTGAGGAGTCATTATGCTTCCCTGGGAATAAGCAACTGTGTCGTGTCCAGCACATGCTTTCTTACACTCCTCCAAACTCCCCTGGCATTTTATTTATACCACTCATGTAAAGAACACACATTTGCATAGTTGCTCTATAATGGCTCATTTTCTCCAAATAGATCAGTGGTCCCCATGCCCCCCAAACTTCTTATATTACCTTTGTAATCACACGGCATGAAAGACTTCTGTTATTAAATCGAATACGTTTATAAAATAATGGTCTGCTTTTCTCAATTTTCAATCCTATTAAGCTTTTTGAATAGTGAGTACATACAGCTAATTATTTCCTCCCATGCCTAAGTCTAGGGACTCAGGGCCGGGAGCCACCCACCAAGACCATAAACACCTTGAGACTACGGTCCCGTCTCCACACTTCCCACACCACCTTACTCAGCGCCGTGCGCTTGGAACACACCTAGTAACTGCCGTGGCATAAACAGAAAGCTTCACACACATGACAGGGGAAGCCCTCTGCAAATGAGCCGGTGCGCAAAAAGGGGTCATTGTTATTGGGAGGCAGAGCCGGAGGCGAGTCCTTCTCCCCCCGCCCCCAGCCACGAGGAGCAGCACCCCCAATCACGCCAGCTGGCCTCCAACTCCTGAGTCGATTAAAAAGCACCGTCTCTCCAGTGTCTGGAAACTCCTGGAAGGAAAGTTTGCCGCCCCAAGTTGGCTTTTGACTAGAGCCTTAACAAGGGGCCTCAGCAGGCTGTGGCGAGAGAGACAATGTCACTTAGAGGAGCAGCTTGAAGCGGCAGTTAGGAGAAGAATTATTTTAATGAATACATTTCCTTTCAATTGTATGGGAATATCAAGATCCCATTAGAATGGGGAAGCAATTAGAACTAATAAAGATGAATGCACAGGGCTCAGTGCGTGCGGAATAACAAGCAGCCAACAAAGGGCCTCCGGAGAGCCTGCTCTAATCCGGGAGAACGGGCAGCCAGCGGAGGCGAAGGCTCTGTTCAGCACTCAAAGCCCCCGCGCCTGCACATTCTGATCACGGCCAGCAAATGGCGTGAGCTGGGTGTTGGAGGTGGGGGTTGCCCCTCACCCAGCCCAACCTCTTGGGGACCGGGATGGGCTGGTGGCAGCCCCTTGGCAACAGCCATTCAGGCCGGGCCCTGGCTCCTGGCCAGCCTCTTGCCTGCCCCTTGCACTGGGCCTCATTGTGTCCAGGTGGCAAATGCCTTCTCGCCAACTCTCCTTCGAGGGTTGGAGAGAGGGTGGGACAGTGGAGGAGGGAGTAGGGAGTAAATGAGTAGGGGGCCCTCAGCCCCCAGCATCCCCCCCACCCCGCCCCGCCCCTGCTGGCCAGGGGTCTGCTCCTCCTCTGAGTTTGGTGTTGTGTTACAGACACTGGTGAGTCACAGGCAGCCAAACACAGAAGTACTGTTGCTTACACAATTGCTCTTCAAACGCTAACAAACAATTTTCATTATCCAAGTCAGATCGAATCATCTGCCTGGCCGTCCTGCCTCAATCACAGCCACACAAACAGGACCCACAGCCTCACGCTCTGCCCACTCCACTCCGACAACACTGGGCTTCATTTTGCCTCAGCCTCGGGAAGAAGGACAAAGCGCTTCCCTCTGCTCCCTTCTCTGAGCTGGATCTGCTGCACGGCTGTCAAGGCTGTCAGGACAAACGGGAAAGACACAAGGACCTAAGCAGCTTGGGACCCGCTCAGATGGGGGCTGACATGTTACTCAGCACCTGGGTGAAGAAAGTGTTCAAGGGTTTGGAGGACTGCATTGCCAAGTTTAGAAAGAATCCAACAAGATAACCCTGGCTCCCCACCAAAGTACTCACTGGCCTCGAATGGAGTGTCAGTACTTGACATTTCTTTATTTAATCTTTTTGGCTGGGCAGTTTTTTTTTTTTTTTTTTCAACTAGGAATGTGTAAGCTCATTCCAAACTGTCTGTCTGAGAGGCCAGTCACACTCATTACTGGGATTTTTCTACCACTTCTCTTAACAAAAAGTCTGTAACATTTTATACTTGTTTCTTAGAGGTAGAGCACTTGAAAAGCATATTTACATTTATAATCTTATTTGAACCTGGAACTCGCCCTGGGGGATGGGCAAAGCAAGGTTTGTTGGGTCTACAGATGAGGATTAGTGGCCCAGAGAGGGTCAATGTCCCATGCGAGGTCATGGGTAGGTAAGGATCTGACTCAGTGCTGGAACCGACACCTTTCTCACATGCCCACACGGAGCAAGACATTCCAGGACAGTTTGTTCTGCAATTGTTTCCAGCACAACTCCTACCCTTTCCATAAACTATACCAAGCATCAATTGCATTTTCAGCCCGTAGTCTAGACTACCTGAGGATACCTTCTCGGGAAGGTTCCAATCTAGAAGTCACCAAAGTGGATCACCCTTCTCCAACAAAAGAGATACTCCCTGCCTCTATTTTAATGGCTTGGGTCAGTATGAAAAACCTTGTCTTGTATATGATGGGCAACAATCAAAACTGAAAACCAACTATTTAGGTCCCTTTAGTATAACACTACAGCACCCAGGGACTGGCAAGCACTAAAGCAAAGTCCATTTTTCTTTTGTACTGATCACCACCTCCTACACCTAAAAGACCTAATTGTTAATTTTAGGAAGTCTTTATTTTTATCATTTTAGCTATAATTTATACACCATGAAATACACTGATATTAACTGTAGAGTTTGATAAGTTTTGACAAATATATTTATCAGGATACAGAACATTTCCATCGCCCTAGAAAGTCCTTGGATAGGATAACCCCACAATAAACTCCATCATCCTAATATCTATCACTCTGCATTAGTTTATCCTGCCTTGAACATCAGATAAATGCAATCATATTAGATATATAACTTGTTTCCTTCTCCTTTTGTGGAACTAGGTTTTGAACATAGGGCTTTTGCACTGAGCTATGTCCCCGGTCCTTTTTAATTTTTATTTTGAAAGAGGGTCTCACTAAGTTACTAAGTTGCCCAGGCTAGACTCAAACTTGTGATCCTTCTGCCTCAGCCTGCCAGAATACTGTTTTAAAATCTGGCTATATTACTACTAATTTTCCCCTCTAAATTCTTTCCAATCTATTATATGGTCCTTTGTATGCACGTCTTCTGTATATCCTCTTGGCCATGCTTGCAATGACAAAAACATGTAAACAGATTACTTTTACCTCTAGCAGTTTCCTTGTAGGTAGGGGTGGCTGAGTAGGTCATCCAGCATGGTGGTCACAAGCACAGACATCAGAGCAGGCAGATCTGAGTTTACATTTCCAGTTTAGTACATAACAAATGGGCAGTCTGAGATGGGTGACTTAACCTTTCTGTGACTGCTTCCCCATTTGTAAAATGAAGATAATAATACCCTCCTAATAAGGATTTGTGAGGACTAAATTACATTGTATATAAAATGCTTGGCATAAGGCAAATAATGGCCTCAAGCTAGACAGTAATAAACATCCTCCTGCTTCATTCACACACTTTCAGTTTTTGTAAGTCATACATTAATGGATACATATATTTTAAAGGACATACTTCATGTTAATATCTAGAAAAGTCTGTCTAGACTTGAAGCTTATTTAAAATAAGCTATTTCCTAAGGGAAAAAATAAACACTTCCACCAATTTCATTGACAAGTATATACTGAGTGCCAACTTTGAGAGGCTCTTCAAATGATTAAACACATGGCCCTAGCTTTTAGGATGTTTGGTTTGGGGATGGCAAAAATACAAAAACAAAGATAATTACAATACAAAACAAAGCATGGTAAATAATAATAACAATTAACATCTATTAATGTAGTGATTAAGAGTATGGTCATACTGTACGGGTTCAAATGCCAGGTGCAAGATGCTGGGCAAGTTACTTAACCTCTTTGTGAGGCACCACACTTGTAAAATGTGGATAACACTACTTACCTAGCAGGGTAAGCACTCAATAATAATGCAGCTAACATTTATAGAATATTCAGTATGTGTCAAGCACTGTGTTAAATGCGTATGTGTATTAGTTTACATTATCTCTAAATATCGTTATACCCATTGTCCTGATAAGGCAAATGCAGGTCATGTTTAGGTAATGTCCTCAAGATTATATAGCTACAAAATACCAAATGTCACAGGAAAAACACAATCATCTATAAAATGAGGATGATAATTACAATCAAATGAATTAACATTTGAAAAGTGCTTAGAACAGAGCCTACCCTATATATACAGGGGTCAAATAAATACAAATTGTTATGGTAATTCAGAGATAATAGTAAACAAATTCTACACATAATGACTAAGGAAGACTTCGGAAAGGTGGCATTTAAACTGGGTCCTAAAAGTAGGTAAGTTTGGCTGGGAACGTCGGAGGGGGTGGTGGTCGTGGTGGAATAGTTCCCTTTCCTCTAACTATTAACTATTCCTCAGTTATATCTTACCATTTTCCTCTTATTGCCATAGAACCTGCTGTCCTTATCCTCATCATAATTACTCACTGACCAATACATCTGGATGCCTGTATGTTCCCCTCCGGTCCGAGTTTCTATTCTCCACTATAATCCTCCAAACTGGATTACCAGTTTTTAGAAGGGTCCACTTCAATCCATCCTCCACACGGCCACCAGAGACTAAAGACACAGACCTGGCCCAGTCACTCTTTGCTCTCCCTATAGTCTTTCGCTACTGCGTCTAGAATAAACTTCAATTTGCCTAGCCTCCTGATCGAAGCCCTTCACTAACAGGTTTAGGAAAACTTTATTTCCCAGTCTTGATCTTCATGCACTCTGCGCTTGAGCCACCTAAAATCAGAGCTTATAAAAAAATAAAAGCACTCCATTACTACTTCATCTCTTGCATAGTGAAACGCCTAGAATGAAAAACCGCTGGTTACATCCCCTTTCCCTGCAGCTTTCCCAACCTAGAAGGCAGCGCACACCCACAACCCAGACAGAACCGGAAGAGGAAGGGCTTCGCGCGGACCCTGGGCCGCCATCTTGGCTGAGGTGGCCGGAAGTGGCCGGCGCGCGGGCGCGAACTGAGGCTGCGCAGCGGCTGCTGGTCTAGGGCGCCCGCGGCGTTATGGCAGCGGTTCGCACGCTGTAGTGCACCGTCCGACAGCCACGCAGGCCCCTCTGCCATTACACGTACTTTCTCTCGCTGTCCAACTCTTCCGTCGGGGTTTGTGCAGCGGTTCGCGCGCCCCTCGGCCCTCGTTCGTGCTGTTTTGCCCGCCCGCGCAAAACCATGTTGCAGAACCCCGAGTGCGGGGGTCTCCCGGACCCTCGGGCAGAGGGGGAGCAGGACAGCGGCCGTGACGGTGAGACCGAGGCCTTGACAGCCCCGTCCTGCAGGAGTCCCCCAAGGGGGACTTCGGCGCGGTGAGGGAGGAGAGGGTTGCGGAGCCCGCCCGTGCCCGGAATGGCGCCGCCGCCTGGCCCGGACGGTGGCCGAGTTGGTGCAGTTTCTGCTGCTGAATGACAAGAAGAGAGAGGGTCCCATCACAGGCTCCGAGATGGAGAAACGCGTCATCGGAGATCGAAGGCTCTGTTCCTGGAGAGCGTCGCAAGGGCCGCAGAGCATCTGCAGTGTGCCTTTGGTTTCGAGCAGAAACAGTTCTACCGCAAGCACCACACTTAACATCCTGATCAAGAAACTCTAGAGGAGGAGGATCTTAGGAGGAGATGGCCCCAGATTGGGTCTCTTAGTGATGATGTTGGGTCTTATCTACAGGAAAGGTAATAGTGCCAGGGAGGTCCAGGGCTGGGGAATGCTGCGTCGTTTGGGGGTACTTGCTTCAAAGTATCACTCTTTGGGTACCCAGTGAGGCTTGTGGAAGATTTTTGTGCCGCAGCCATACATCAGTTACAGGCAGGTGCCTCACACCAGCCCACCGGAGTATAAATTCTGTTGGGGTTCCCTGAAACAACCCGGAAATCAGCAAGATGAAAGTCCGAGGGTGTGTGGCCAGGCTCCATAAGAAAGAACCCCAGCACTGGCCTTTGCAATATCGTGAGGCTGTAGCACATGAGGCGGACAAGGCCAGGGCTGAGGCCAGTATGGGAGCGAAAACCAGGTGGCCACCAAGGCCCTGTGTATGTGGAAGCGACTGTCTTGAGTCATTAGTATAAGTAGGGGGAGAGTCATCATTTCTAAAGAAATTGTGTAGCTTTTTAGGTTTTGTCTCTTGTATTACATTTAATGTACTGTTAAAATGTATGTAAGTGAAATTGGTCTTTTTGTAGACTTTTGCTAGTTTTTAAAAATGGATTGAAAAACTTTATACTGTGATTTTGAGAAGATTATGCAGCGTGAGAATACTGTTATTTAAATCGTTTGAAGGATGTTAGCATGATGATGATGCAGTACTAGGGGAAAAAACAGCTGATTCAATGTCTAGCTTCCAACATTTTTTGTCTGTTGTGTATTTTTAAAAAAGACTGACATATACCTTTTTTTTGACCTGCACCTTTATTTGCTTAGATGTTATAGTATCTAGAAAAACAATCCAGTAAATTAAAAGTATACCCTGTACACTTAATAAATTAAACACATGTTGAGTATCTTGGTTTTTTGGGGGGTGCACTGTTTTAGGCATTTGGGGATAGAATACATCCTATTTTTTTATAAAATTGGGGACCATATACATAAACCAGAAGTTACAGTACAGTGAGTTGAAGACCACAAAAGACACCTAACCCAGTTGGGGTTGTTGTTCAGGACTCCTTGAGGTTACCTTTAGTAATTTTGTGGGGAGGGGGAGAATAGAACAAGGAAGTGGAAAGGAGATGAGGTGGGGATGGTAGTTAAAATGATTTAAAATCAGGCACTCCTCAATACCTTGAGAAGAAGACTTGCTACGTGGCAGACTTGGGAAATGCCCTACATTTGCCAGTGGTCTTGTTCTAGGACAGTTTGTTACAGTTCACAGTGATGGTGACCATGGGCATTTTCGCCTCCATCTCTCTCAACCTCTCTAAATTTCACTGTTCTATCAAAGTCCTAACAGAGCAATTCATGTGACAGTTCTGAAATACTATGTAGTATGATGGAGAATACATCTGCTGTGTCCCGGTATCAAGAAGTTGTACTTCAAGATCCCTCCCCTGACATCAGGAAGCACAGTGCTCCTTTTTCCATTCACCCCCTCCTGTTTGGTGGAGACTTGTAAGACGTGCCTCACATTCTCAAGAAGAAGCGTCTGCTAGCTGATCTGGACTCTGCAGTGCCTACCACCTCCATTCTGGGGGAGAAATCCTATAGAAAGAGTGTCTATAATAATAGGGCACCCACTAGAATGGAACCCACACCAAAGATGGAGGGGGGTGGATTGTGAAACTGACTCCCTACAGCTGTCATAAAAGGAGAGTTGCTCTTTGTTCTCTTTGCTGTTAGTTTTCTGCTTGTAGTTGTGTCAAATCATGTTTCTGAGTCTTTTAAGGTTGGTATGGAATACAGATTACTTTGAGACAGGGCCCAGGGATCCAACAAATCAGCCTGAAGCTATCAGTTTATAGGGAAAAAAAAAAGTCTAGGGAAGATTAAAAATATGACTTCTAAATAGTTTCTAATTTTTTAAACAAAACAAAAATACTGAATGCGCACTGTTTTGCCAACAACTTTGCTGGGTACCAAAGTTATTAAAAAGACTGAAGGCAAATGCAGTGGCCTAGAATTTCAGCACTGTGGGAGAGGATTGCAAGTTTGAGCCCAGGCTGGGCATGTCTCAAAACAAAAAAAAATTTTAAAAGGACTGAGGGTACATTTTGGGGTGAAGTTTCTGGGTTTGATCCCCAGTACAATCAATCAAATAGGAAGACTGGCTTTGCCCTCCAAGAACAATAGTTTTTCGTGTTTGCTTTGAGTGACTGAGAAGTCGGTAATGTGTATACCTCAAGGTCAAGATTATTTGATGATTTACGTAAGGTCATTTGGTTGATAAAAAAGAATATCAAGATTAGAACCCAAGTCTCTTGCCTCCAAATCCAGTGTATTTCATTCTAACACATTGTACCCTTTTCCTGACCTTCAATATATTGTGTGTGATTTTAGTTTTCACAACTCCAAGAAATAAGCAAAGCATGTGTAACTGTCTCCAGCTGCCCCTGCAGTCTTTAAGAGAATGAAGTAGTGTAGAAATACTCTCCCTTTTATCATGACAGAGGTACCTTTGCCCAACATCAGACATCGTACCTATGACAAAGACATGACTAATGACAGTACCATTTATTAAACGTCCATGGACCAAAGGTATTCCTTCCCTACTTTCTACAGTCACATTTGCAAAGCAGCTAACACTAAATCCCTCCATTATACAAATCCTAATGATAGTAATACTTGACATTTATTAAATTCCTAAGATAAGCCAGCTTCTTTATGCTTTATGCGTTTTTTAAAGATTTGCATAACAGTCTTACAGGATAGATACTATCTGTTCCATTTTCGCTAAGCAAATCAACTCAGAAGTTCTTAAAGAGTCTCGCAGAGTGTCAGACCCAGAATTGAATCTGGAGTCTGGCTGAGTCAAGAGCCTGCACTTGTCACTGTTTTACATTTCTTTCTTGGGACTCCTTCCAGAGTTGGGTCATCTGTCACCTGACTCATCTTTGTTAGACACTACTGTCTCTCTGGAGATACGAGGGCCATGGAGCCAAGATAATTACAACAAGATGCTGGCCTGCAGGAGGGTAAAAAGGAAGCTAAAATAAAGTTGGGGAATCATCTGTGAACACTGATTCCAGTTCTGCCTACTTTCTTCTTGGTGTTCTCGGAGCTGAATGTGTAATTTTGCTTAATCTTAGCATATTCTGCCTTTAGAGACTATGTTGGCTCAGTGTTTAGTCTGCCTTCTCCTGTAAGCCTCAAATTAGTCTTTCGTGCCATAGAACAATCAAATAATACCTGTGGACCTGCAGTGTGAAGCCTGGCGTTGTTTCCAGATGGTCCAGAGGCTGGCAGAACTGCTACCCTTGCCATAGGATGAAAGACTTCCCGTGTCACTGATGCCATCATCAACTTCTCAGAAGTGCAGAGAGTGTGGCCACAGGGCCCATGTGTGGCACAGACACTGGTCATGATAAGTTGAGAGATGGATTCCCATAGTGCTTGTGACCATCACGGAGGGAGAAAGAAGCTCCCCCATCTCTTTCCCCTGTGGAAAACACAGAACTATATGTTCCTGGGCAAAACACTGTGTATGTTTGGGGCAGGAAAGATTGAGAGAGTGTTGGCAGATGGATTACCCCAAATCTTAATTACAGCATAGCCAAGAGCCAAGCCAGTAAAACAATTCCCTTGGAAGTTCTGAACATGTCTTGGACAATGGGAAAGGTCTCAGTTCGGTCACAGACTCTACAGGGAACTTGACACTTGCCAGTGCTGAGATTTCTAACCCATTGAAACTTGGAGGGAGGTGTTTGGAAAGAGACCCAGGTCAGTTACAGCCCCAATATCCAGCAGGCACACAGTGATCCAGAGGTGGCAGCTCATTTTCAGCCTCTGCAAATCAGGTCTGCAATTGCAGGCTCAATCAGTCTCCACCTGAGGTAATTATGCTCCATGCCTTGGTCATGGGGCAGCTGATACTTGTGCAAATTATTCCTCAAATTGTGCAGCCCGGCAGAGATGGTAATAATTAACCTCCCAGCAGAAGCAGTGTATGGAGCAAGGAGGTTAGGTATTCTGGAAAGTGTCCTCATGAAGGCCTTTTAAAAGTCACGACTGCGACCTTGAATGAGGAATGTCGGACTGAAGAACAAAGATCTGAGTTCAGTGGATGATTGGAAAAGGGGTCAGCTGCAAGCTATACCCCATATCCCAGCCTACCACCCAGTGTCAGACTTTGTCCAGTTCCCAAGCCAAGTCAGGACCAATGACAGTGGCAGCCAGAGTTTATGAAGCCTTTGTGCCAGGCATGGTGCTGCATATGACAACCACATGGTCTTGTACATCTGCACAGAACCCTATGTGGCAGGCTTAACATTGCCGAAATTAGGATACTGTTGTGGTTTATATGTAAAAGTCCCGAGAGTCTCATGCCTTCATAGATGGGGCTTTGGGAGGTGATTGTGTTATAGGGACTCACAGCTGACTTGCTGTTAGGTAAGGTCTGGGTGGAAGAGATGGGCCACTGGGGGCGTGACCTGGGAGCATACATCACCCTTGCCTACCCCTCCCTTCATGCTCTCTGCTCCCCGGACGCCATGAGGTGAGCAGATTTTCCTTTTCCATGCTCTTCTGCCCTGCTGTCCTGCCTTGGAGCCAGTCGATTATGGACTGAAACAGCCAGAGCAAACTTCTCTTTTAAATCGTGCTGCTGGGTATTTTGCCCTAGTGATGAGGAAAGTGACTAAGACAGTATGAGAAGCCATGGGAAAGAAGAATTCCAGCCTTGTAATGGACAAGTTAAATGACTTTGCCAAGTGCATGATATGACTAGTGGAGGCAGAGCCTGAACTTGAACCTAAGTCTTGCAGGTTCTTACTGGGACCCCACTTGCTGGTCCTGAGATAATTCTTAGGGAGGAACCAACCTCCTGTTGGGAAATTGGGGCTGGCAGGGTAGGGAAGAAACCTCTGGCACTGCTCACTTACTTCAGACCCTGCTATCATACCCTGTAGCTTGTCTGGGCTGCACTGAGTGATGAGGAATTATCTTGGGGTGCATATAAAATATATAATGTAGTTTTTAAGTAACAAAACTTCTTTTATTGTTTTTTTGAGCATGTTAGTTTACAAAATAACACAAGCCCAAGCTTAATAATTAAATAAGAACACTTAAATATCAGCTTAATAACCATGAACGCCTGTCTTCACAGGCATATATGCATGTAGGTAGGTTGAAATATCACCAGTAATTGCTGTGTTTTCAGAGCAGGTTGCGAGCACAGCAGGTCACATCTAATACACAGGAGTTACCGTTCAGCTGGTTGTGCGTGGCAGGCACAGGAGGCAGTTAACACTGCACTGTGACCTCCCCTATGCAGCATTCCATCATCACTTATAGCCCTATGTAGTCTATGCTCAAGCACTGTGCAATCGTGAAAAAAAAAATCACTAAAGATGACATGAGAATGTCAGAAGTTTCCCAGCCAGTGGGGCCACATCACTAGCTGTCCTGGGTCACCTGTGGCCATGGCCTGGGGTTGGACACACTTGCCCTAGAGCACCTTGGCTGGAGGGTGGAGGTAGTAAGAGGGACCAGGAGTCAGTTGGCTTCTCTGGTTGTAAGACCCTTCGTGGCAGAGGAGCTCATTTTTGAGGGCAGATACCTCTGAGCCATCTCCCAGACCTGCTGCAGTAGCTCTGTGTCTGTGAGGTGAGGGGCAGCATAGGCAGCCTAAGAAAGGAGGTGCTAATGACAGAGGAGTCCTCCTGAAAGGGAAGGGTTCTGGCCCCAGAGCAGAGATCTGCATTCCAGTCTCACTCTGCCTGTGACAGTAAGGTGGCTCAAGCTCAGTTACCCAACCTCGCCAAGCTCTGGTATTCTGTCAGCTATTGCCAGACATGGTAGCACATGCCTGCAATCCTGGCATGCTGAGAGACAGAAGGATTGCAAGTTCAAGTCCAACCTGGGCAATTTAAAAACTTAATGAGATCCTATCTCAAAAACTTTAAAAGAAAAGAAAGGTGGGGGCCTAGGAATATAGTTCATGTGTTCAATCGCCAGGATAGGGAAAAAAGTTTTTTTAATTTAAGGAGGTAAGCCGGGCATGGTGGCGCACGCCTTTAATCCCAGCACTCGGGAGGCTGAGGTAGGTGAAGCGTTGTGTGTTCGAGGCCCGCTTGGGCTACAACGCGAGCGCAAGGCTGGCCTGAGCTACATAGTGCGACCCTGCCTCAAAAAAACCAGGGCCGGGAGTTTGGCTCAGTGGCTTAAGCGCCTGCCCTGGCAGGCGTGAGGCTATGAGTTCAATCCCTGGTGCCGCAAAAAAAAAAAAAAAAAAAAATTTAAGGAGGTAAATAATGTTATGGTTTATATTCCTGTGGCCCCACCAAGTCTCATGTAATCATGGCATGGGCACAGCTGAGTCTAGCATTTGTAGTTTGTTGTATGGCGCTGGGATTGATGGTGTGAGTGTTGCACCCACCTGGGGTGGAGCCAGCATACAGTGTAAGGGTGGGAAGAAGGTGTGTCTTCTGTCTCTTGCTGGTTTGTCCCTTGCTGTTTGCAGCTGCCATGGATGGCTGGCCCTCAGCCATACCACCCTGCCTTGCAGCCAGCTGAGTATGAACTGAAATTCCCAAGAACTGTAAGAAATAAACCTTTCCTTCCTTCATTTTGGGCATCAAGTATTTTGTCTCAAAAATGAGAGAAAAGTAACTAAGACAGAATTTGGTACCAGGAGTGGGGTCCTTGCTGTGACTGTACCTGACCATGTGGTTCAAGAGCCTTTGGAAACAGCTTGTGGAAAGAGTTTGGAAAGGCTCAGACATGTTGCCTGAAAGAGTGATGCTGGAACAGCTTAGGCTGTTCTGTATGGGAGATTCTGGTCAGATCTCAGAAGACCAGAAGGCTGATAAAAAGCCTGCTGGTAAAGACCAGGCTCAGGAGATTTCTGCTGGGAAGAAGGATTGCATTGGTTGATGTGCATTACAGCTTGGCAGAAAGTTTGTCTGCATTTTGTTTATGTCCAGAGACTGCCTGAGACTGAGATTAAGGGTGGTGGACTGATTAATCTGGCAGAGGAAATTTCAAGGCAGTCAACTGTTGAGGTGGTGGCATGGCTATTGTTGGGGGCTTCTAGCAAGATTTATGTTGTGAGTCAAGAGCAGAGAGCCCAGCAGGGTGATTTAAAGCATTGTGAGTTTGGCCAGAAAGCTGTGGACTGTAAAGATAGAGCTGAGACCTCAACTGCTGAGAAGAAACAAAGAAATAAAAAAGACGGCCTGGAGCCATCCCAGGAAGCAGTGGGTGCTCACCCTTTGTAGCCTCAAAACTGCAAAAGTGAATGACTTTGCTTGGAGTAGAAAGGTGTAGAGTGCCACATTCCAGAGTGGCAACGGGGGCCACAGGAGGTTCCAGAATGGCAGTGGCATAGAAAATCTGTTCCTCACAATCAGGTTCAGAGAGTTCAGTGATCCAGGCACTTGACCCCTACAGCCAAGAGAGAGGAAAGCCTGGCTACTTCCCCAGCTGGCAGTGGACCTTGGCAGCATCCATGGGGCACTAGTTTTAAGTGCAAGGAAAATACACACGTTCTGAGGTTAAGTCAGCTTCCAACCTGATTTCAGAGGGCCTAGGAGGCCAGAAAGTGCACCCCTGAGAGGGCCATATGTAAAGTTCTAAGGGTGAAGCCAAAAGTGCAGTGGAGACCCCAGAAGTTTGGAAAAGCCAGGAGCGTGGATCATCCAAGGAAAGCTGCAAAACCCAAGCAGAATGGGCTTAAGAGAAAAGCTGTAGAAACTGGAAACCCTGGCAGTGCCATGAGGTTGGAGTCACTCAAGCCTTTTGGAGTTCACAGCCAGATTGCTTCAGATGCTGAGCGTGGAATTCCAGGATTTAATGTTCGCCCTACTGGATTTTGGATTTTCTTTGTTTCCAATGCTTTGTATTGCCCTGTTTGTAACTTTTGGAATGGTAATGTTTATCTTGTGCCTTTACATGTTGGAAGTGTTTAACCTTATTTTCCTTTGTACAGGGGCATGCAACTAAGAATTTGCCATAGATCTTGAAGGAGACTTGGGACTTGGACTTTTCAGTAATGCTGAAACTGTTAGGACTTTGGCAGCTCTTGGAGATGGACTAAATGTCTTTTGTATAAAGGATATACATGAGTCTTTGAGGGGGCCAGGGATGGAATGTTATGGTTTATATTCCTATGACCCTGCCAAGTCTCATGTAATCATGGCATGAACACGGCTGTGTCTAATGTTTGTGTTTGGTTTGTTGTCTGGTGCTGGGATTGATGGTGTGTTGCACCCACCCGGGGTTGAGCTAGCATACAGTGTAAGGGCAAGAAGAAGGTGTGTCTTCTCTCTCTTGCCAGTTTGGGCCTTGCTGTTTGCGGCTGCCATGAACGGCTGGCCCTAAGCCATGCCACCCTGCCTTGCAGACAGCTGAGTACAGACTGAAACCCCCAAGAACCATAAGAAATAAACCTTTTCTTCTTTCATTTTGGGCATCAGGTATTTTGTCTCAACAATGAGAAAAAAGTAACTAAGACAGACAATAAAACATAGCTTGTCAGGTGATTGATGATGTATGTGGTAGGGAGAAAAAAACGTAGGAAATGGGGCCAGCTCCAGAAAGACAACTGAGTGTTGGGCCAGTGGCAGGAGAGGGATTCCTTCTGCCCAGGGGCTGGCAGGGCTGGCACAGGAACCCGGGACAAGGAAGAAACTGTTGGTGCACCAACTGCAGCATGTTGCGCTTGTGTTGGCCCAACCTGCAGTGCTGCAAAGATTTCCACGGAGCCTCGAAGGAAAAGGAAGATAAAATAGTCCTTCTTCATAGCTTTGGTTTTTCTAATTACAAATGCTTCTCGTTGGAACCCTGGAAGGTTTCACTGACAAATAGAGAATATAAATTCTCTATGCTACCCAGAGGCAACCATGGTCACGAGTACAGTGTGGCTTTTTATCTCCTGTGTGTCTTGTTTTTACTTCTCTGGGTTTAAATGATTGGTTGATGCCTTAACTGTGAGGTCCAATGACGCCAATTGCCATCCCATGTGACACGCAGTATTTCTGCGAGCTCTTCATAGGGCATTGCACATGAGGTCACATCTGTGCTCTGTGGCCATGACAGGGCTTGTGAAGGCCCACGAAAGGACCCTCTACCCGGGCAGCTTCCATGGGGTCCCCAGGCCCCACAGCTACTGCCTCCTCTAATGCCCCTGGGGTTCTAGAGAGATGCTGAGCTCCACGCAAGATCCATGGCATCTTTCTCCACTGCTCTGTCCCAAGATGTGTTACCTGGACCCCAAAGTGACAGTGCTGGAGCCCCTCCCAGATCTTCACGAAGGACGCTTGGTCCTGGTTTCTGACTTCCAGTGATTCCCCCACTTCAGCTCCCTCCCTCCACAATTCCTCCCCTCAAGCCTCAGGGAAGAAAGAGAGAAGGCAGCAGTAGTCCCCTCTCCCAGGGCCCTGCTCCCCGCATTGCTGAACCAGAACAGTTAACATCTGTGTTCAGGCTGACAGTGACTATCTAGCATTGGGTTTGTGTTGATTTTCCCAAAACAAAACGCAAGTCTGCCCCAGGGGTGGACTACATTTTCTACTTGGGAGCAAACTGCTAGCAACTTTTCCCAGCTTCTCCTCATCCTATTTTCTAAAACCACGGGGTGCAACTCAGCAAGGGATGCTATCAAGTGTTAAAAATGGTTAGAATTTAGCTAAAAGGCTGGAATAGGGAAAAGAATTCGAGGCATGGGAAACAACTGCAGTAGCAAAGGCAGCGGGGCAGGAGTGTGCAGTGTCCTGGGAACAAGAAGGGGACTCCCCCTTAGGCTTGAGCAAGGAGGCTGTGGAGGAAAGAAGAGGGCACTGTGGGTGGAGATAACATCTGGGGTGGTGGCAAAGGGAGAGCACATGGCAGTGCCTTAGGAAAAGGAACTGGCTGGCTGTGGAGCCAGGGAGGCTGGAGGCCAGGGAGGCCAAGTGGGAGATGCTGGCAGTGCCCCGGATTGGAGCAGTAGACAGCCTCTCCAAGCCATGGTGGCTCCCAGAACAAGGATGGGAAAGGGCTGGCTGGAGGAATAAGTTGAAATGATTTAATAATTGATTAACTGTGGGAAACAAAACCGAGGGCAATTCGAGGAATGACTCAGCACTTACAGCTGCGTGACTGGAAGGCTGCTGCGGTCATTAATCAGACAAGCTGGATGCTCAGGGAGAGCTGGTTTAGGGGCAAGAAGGTGGATATGGTTTCAGGCGCACTGGGTTTCATTTGCTCAATGCAATATCCGATGGACACTTAGAAATGAGGGACACTGAGGCTGGGTCATGTCCTCGAGGACATAGTCAAAACCACGGGCTTCTGCTTGGAAGAAAGTCTGGAGAGCTGAAGCTGGACCCATCTCCCCTCTTGCTGTAGGATAAAGAGAGGGCCTTAGGGGTCCCAGGCAGATCACTCTGCAATGTGGTCTCGCTCCCCTGGTTGCATATTGGAGGCCGCTGCTGGGCCACTTTCTAGATCCATATCTACAAATAACTTGGGGGTTTGGAGAAGGCCTCACAAGGTAGTGGCACGACCATGGTGTTTAGAACTGGGCACAGAGAGCCTCAAGTTGTTGTAGGTGGGTGCAAATAAGGGGGCGGCACTAAAAACAGCATCACATCACAACGGGAAAGAATCACCACAGACCTAAGCCAAGGCTTAAGTGGGCCATCTTGTAGCATTTCAGACTTAGCAGGCTTTTCTTTCTCCCCTCCTCATCAGCAAACCTCCTTGCTTTGAATGGAACTTTCCAGCAATCCCATCACCTATGATCAGATCTGAGATGTCTTCACTGTACCAGATATAGCTTGAGGGGATGAAGTTGTCATTCAGGGAGAAGCCACATGTTCAGACTTCTCCAAAACACTAGGCACCTCACCCGGACATATTTGCAATATGTGTGCAGAAATGCTGTATCTCTTCCAGCTCCACAAGAAACATACAGGAAAACGATCATTTGCCAATGACCACATACCAGGTACTTTGCTTGGATGACAACAGTTGTGAAAGAGATTATTTTCCCATTTTATAGAAAGCTGAGGTCCCTAAAATGTTTGTCCAGAATCACAAGCCTGGAAAATGACAGAGGGTTCCTAACCCAGGTCTGCCTGTGTCTCATCTTTTCTTCGTTGTTCAGGTATGTGCTTGTCATGGACTCAAATGTACCTGCACATGCCACCCCCTCTGGCCACAAAATCCCCATAGATGCTAAGAACCTGGAGTGCAGGGATCTTCGTTTTCTTCACAGATGTGTCTATCCTGAGGGCCCTGAGAAGAGGGTCTGGCATATAGTAGTTGCTTGGTCAATATCGTGCTTATTTTTGTGACACTGACATTTGAAGCCAGGGCCCTCACACTGAGCCACATCTCCAGCTCTTTGTTATTTTTTATGCTGAGACAAGATCTCCTTAAGTCGCCAAGTTGCCGTGGTTGGATTCAAACTTGTGATTCTCTTGCCTCGGCCTCCCAGAGTGTTCAGGATTCCAGGCATGCACCACAGTCAGCTTTCAGTGAATTCCTTGTTATCATTATGAAGTCAATTGAACGGATACACACACACACACACACACACACACACACGACACTCACTTGTGCGCATGTGCATCTACAGACATGCTCACCCTTTGCATTCACTTGCGTGCAGATCAAACCCACTTCTTGGAAGGAGACCCTCGGTGAGGAGCACATGGCTGTCAAAGCTGCTCCGACTGGTCTGCTCCTGGACGGCTGGCCCAGCACCGTCAGCCCCTCGGTGGCCTGGCAGTCTCCACCCTGGGGAAGGTGAGTTGCTTTCTGTCCAACCCTAGAACAGCCCGTCTCCTTCTCTCCTTCACTCAGTCAAAATAATTTTTCCAAGAGATCTTTAAAGAGGGAAGGCAGAGAAAAACAGAGCAAGAGACTCCAAGCTTTTGCATGGCTGACTGCAGAGCTGATTCTTATCCTAAGTCATCCCCTCGAGTCTGGCCGCTGTTTGCCTCAGCTGGGGTGGGGTGGGGTCGGGTGGGGTGTGGGTACGCTGCAGGCAGCTTCGATGCCCTGCCTCAGGGAGACTCCCAGACTTAGCAGGGTTGGGACAGCTGCTCAGCCCGGAGGCCATCACTTTCTCCAGCTCCTGCGTCTGCTGCTGCTTTCAAGGCAAAGACCCGGCTGCCAACCGGGCCTAGAGGGAACTGCAGCATTACATCCTCCTGGCCATCTGCTGTGCCCTCGGCCTGTCACCCAGGCCCATGCAACCCAGACCTCTCACTTGGGCTGTGCTAGTCCCCAACCTGAAATCTCAACAAAGCTTCCTCTTTCCTAGAACCCTAAGGCTCTGCCTGGGGTGGCTTCAGCCACCTCTCAGCCTCCTCCCACTCCACCCCTTCTTCAGGCCTCCTGCTCTACTCACGAAGCACCTCTGAAAGACAAACCAAAGCCTGGGAAATAATCCAGTCCTTCCCGGCACTGGTTACTTACACCCCCAGCTCCCTCCCTACACACACACACATGCGCGTGCATGCGCACACTCATACACACATGCACTAGCCATCCCAAGACTCTCTTCATCCAGAATCCTCAGGTGACTCCAGATCAGACTCCAAACCAGTGTGTAAACATCACCAGGGCCTCTGGTTTAAAATGTGGATTTCTGAGCCCACCCTAAAAACATGCTGAATCAGAATCTCCGTGGGCGAGGCTCAGGAGCCGGCGCCTGCCACAAGCTGGGAAGCAGTTCTTCCAGCCCAAAGTCTAAGAAGCACCCGCCTCAAACCCACTAAATTCCATACATGCCCGGATGTGCACATAATAGTAACAACAGCTAAAACATTTATTGAGCACTTACTATGTGCCAGGAAGTGTTTTCACATCTTAACTCGCTGAACTCTGACAGTGACCCTGTGAGGGAGACAAGTTAGCAGCCCCACTTCATAGCAGCTTTCCCATGTTCACAGCCAGCTGGTGGGAAAGTCAGGAAAGAACAGAGGCCCCGTGACGCTGGAGCCTGCACACGCCGGCCACACTTTCTCTAGCGCAGACAAGTGTGCTTCCACGCTGGCTCCAACACCCACCACACACAGCACCCCCACCTCTCAGATCTCACCGGAGAGGAGCCTGAAGGCCAGGGTGTTGGAGGGGCTCCTGGCTCCCCTCTCACCCCAAGTCTGGCCTATGCCTAGCTGAGCCGAGAGCCAGCAGCCACCGCCAACAGGCCCAGGGAGCTGGCAGGTAGTAGCTTCAGGACTTTGGCAGCCGTTGGGGCCCTGCAGCCTGGCCCTGCCCATCACAGCGAGCATGCCTGCTGCAGCGACTGTGCCCGCTGCAGTCCTCGCTGCCAGGGGCCCCGGACCCTTCCCCCTGGCCCCCACTGCCCCACATGTCCTGGCACCCGGAGACCCAAACCCCCTAACAGGAGCCTCCTGGAATACTGCAGCCAGAGAGCAGATGTGCTTACAACTTGCTCCAAAAACTAGTCCTCTTCTTCGGAATCCTGCCACGGGTGGGGGAATGGGGGCGGGATGGAAAAACAACCCAAATACCATAGCGCAGAAAAGTGATCCAAATAAAAAGCAGTCACTGTGTATCTGGAAGGAATAAGCCAAGCAGGAGAGGCACGGGGTTGTGCATCGTGGCCACGAGGCTGCCAGCTGCGGCGCCCGAGGCGGACGCTGGGCAGCAGGCAGCAGCCGGCCGCAGAGCCGCTCTGGCCAGGGCTGGGCTGTGGGGAGAGCCAGGGCCTGTACCGTCGTCTCTGTCTCTCTGGCCCAGCAGCAGCCTCCACCCTGGGCTTCAAGTGTTGTATCCTGCAGCTCCCGGAAGGTCACAGAAAGAAAGTGGGGGGTTGGAGGGGGCCTTGGGAGCCCTGGTCACCCCACAGGCTGTCTGGGGGATTCTTGTCCTGCTCACTGCTGGTGACCGTGGAACGAGCCAGAATGCTCCCGAGTCACCGGCATTCTGAGCACAGGGAGAAATGCAGTTTCTCAGAATAAGGCTGGGAAGCTCTGACCAAGGAGAGAAAGAGGCGCCAAAGATGTATTCTTAGGCCGCGGAACACAAAAGTAAAGCAGGGTGCTTCTTTGTCTAGAACCTGAGTCTCCTCACTGGAAAATAGGAACAATTCAGCTTCCTCTGTGTACTTCAAGGTCAACCAGGATGGATAATGAACGTGCAAAGTGCATCTGTAAGCAGCCTCTGCTCCCAGCCGCCACTTTCCTGAACAGCTGAGTCCGGCGTGCGGAACCAAGACCTTCACACACTATGCATGGATTTCTGCCAGCCTGGTGTGTTGTCGTTCCCATTTTACAGATGAGGAAAGTAGGCTCCGAAGAGTTAAGGAACTCTGGTGGGCAGAATGGAGCCCAGGCCTCTCCCTGCAGAGAAAGCCACGTCGCTGGAGGGCAAAGTACAGAATTCATATAAGGCAGCCTGGGGGACAGGGGTGGGCAGGGCCATCTGTTGCTGAGCCAGTGAAGGGGTGATGTCCAGAGGCCCTGGCAGACCACATTGGCTGGGGACACTGGCAGCAGGTAACAGGGACTCTGGGCCTGGGCCAGGGCAGGAGGCTTGGTGGGATGAGGGGTCCCCAGACCCAGAGGAAGCAGAGTCCCCAGCATCCCAGGACGGCCTGGAGACCAGCATGCCAGCCAGGCGGCCAGTATGAGGGCAGCGTCTGGATGCACAGGTGCTATAATCCACCACGGAGAGATGGCCAGGCAGGGCCTGGGCAACAAAGCAGGGAGCCAGGAAGTGGGTCAGCAGGTGTCACGTGGCTGACCTGGGTGAGGGGCTGGCTTGTCAACAGGCAGCTAGAGATTTAAAATAAAAGCCCAGAAACAAAATCTGCCACCATCACTTGATGACTCTGAGCCCGAGCAGGCTTTGCAAGGCCTGGACTCAAGCACAGAAAGTCAGTGGAGGAATGGGGCTGTAAAACCTCCTTCTAGCTGTGTGACCTTGGAGTACATGCTCAACCTTTCTGGGCTTGAGAGAGACAAACCTACACAGGAGCAGAACGGAAAGCAGATTCAGCCAAGCCACTGCCTGTGGCCTCTCTACTGGAGTGGCGATTCCCTCCCCAGTGCCTGGTGGGCCCCGATGCGTCCCTTTCTGACAGTGTGACTGCTTTGTACCCATGACTAGCACGTGTGTCTGCAGTCACAAAGGACTGTGGGCTTCTTAAAGGGCCCCTGCCACGAGAGACAGGTAGGTAAGTGAGAGAAATGAAAGAGGGACGGCAGACCACAATTCTGTCAAGGGGATTCCCAAAGCAGCCGGTGGTTGATCTATCTGGGCCTTAAAGGAGTGGTGCGTTAGGATCATACTTTTTCTTCAAAGAAATCAAAGGTCTTCCTGGCTCCTAATGCTGGGGCTTAGCCGTAACCGTCTCCAAATGTTAGAACTCGCTCGACAACTTCTATTTGTTCATTCTACAAACATTTGTGGAACAATACTCGGTGCCAGGCTGGAAAGCAGAAGCTAAAAAGACGTGGCCTCTGTCCTCAAAGGTCTAACTATGATAAGTATAATCTATGACCATCTGGAGGATTCTATAGGATTTCATAAAAGAGACACCAAATCCATCTGGAAGAGAACAAAGAAAAGAAGGTTGCCATGTGCGGCTGTGCAGTTTGTGCACTGCACAAGCCAGGGTGGCCCCTGGAGTTGTGAAATACAGGACCCCAATCCTTCTGGGTCAGCAGCCTCTGCAGCCTCGTGGCTGTCTTACTGCAACTCAAGTCCCCAACTCCAGTCCATCCAACTGGCCTCAGGAGCTCTTTCCACTTCTCTGGCTCCTCTCCTCTCTGAGAATTCCTTTGTCCAAGCTTCCAGAGGTTTCTTTAGGAAAACTCCCCAGGAGCTCTTGCTGTCCCCTTTCTACTGCCAGCTCTATAAAGCGAGCCGGCTCCTCTCGGAGATTTACATTTTTTTGGGAAGTGTGATTCATGGGGAAAGAACTCTTTCCACAGCTTTCTAACCTTTGATGTGACCCCCAAAAACCTGTAGCTAATACAGAGTGATCTAAATCTCACAAAGCTCATAAACACAAGAGCCGCACTGCACTGGGCCGTGAAAAAGGCCTCAGGCTGGCCAGCTCCTGCCACCAGCTGGAGGAATGTTCCCTTTCCCACCCTTCACCAGTGGCCCCCGCCCCCACCCCACACGCTGCTGCCAGCTCCTGCAGGGCAGCAGCCCAGGGCCCCCACCAAGGCCTCCCATGGCCCACAGTCCCTTGCTGGTCCCTGGAATCTCTGCCTCTCCAACCCTGGCAAGAAAGACCTCTGTTGTTGAGCAAGAGCGAGAAAAGTCAGAGAAACAGACATCGCAAAGACAGCCCCGCTGATGGGAAGAACAGCTGGGACCAGAAAGACACTTAGAAATTACAGGTGACCCATGGATGGGGTCGTGCCCAGTGTGGACACAGGCAATAACAGGCGTGGCTCAGACTGAGGTTTCTGGAAGCTTCCCTGCAAAACAGTACAAGTCTTTTTTTTTTTTTCCCAATGAAAACAACTTATGGGGGGGATCCATATATCAGTGGCCGATTTAATGGAATGCTACGCCTGTTCTTTATGTAGCATGCCTTTCTCAAACAGGAGACCAGCAAGTGGAGATGTAGCTCAGGGGCACAGCCCTTGCCCAGCATGCATGAGGACCTAGGTCCTGGAAAAAGCAAGTGAGGATGGTAACTCAGAAAGTGACATCAGTGAGTGGCCTCACACCGGTGCCTGGCGACCCCTACACCCTCCCCGTCACCATGCTATTATCTGACTTGAGCAATGGCAGAGATCGGAGCTAAGAAGAGCAGGGAGTGGGTGAGGCTGTCTCCAGGAACCTGGCTGAGGGTCACCTGCCCGGGCCCAGGGTCCCTGGGAGCCCTCCTGCCAGGGTTTCCCAGCAGGAAGTCGGTCAGCTGGCTGTGTAGAACCACATTTGTGCTCCTGCAGCTCACGCTGAAAATAGCCCTGCCATACAACTGGCCTCGAAGGCAGCGGCACAGGTGGTGGCAAAAGCAAACTGAGAGTGGCTTCAGGACCCCCAGCCTAGGACCTTCCTCCCTTCTATCCTTGGCCCCACTCCCCAAGGCAAGTGGGAGGCCAGAGGCTGTGGAAATGAGTTGCTGTCACTGGGTTTGGGCCTCATGGGCCACTACAA
Source organism: Dasyprocta punctata (assembly GCA_004363535.1). NCBI lineage: Eukaryota > Metazoa > Chordata > Mammalia > Rodentia > Dasyproctidae > Dasyprocta > Dasyprocta punctata. Next base: position 44,500 of record RJWM01010305.1, read on the forward strand.
TCTTCAAGGCAGGAAAACAGAGACGGGGCTGACTGGCGGCAACCTGCCCTGATTTTAGCAAACCTGCCCCAGCCTGATGCCTCCGTCCGAGCAGGTAGGCAGCATGGACACTTGAATCAGCCTCAGGACAAGATGGCAGAGGGAGTCCCCTTCCTGCCCCTCTGGGGTGGTGTCTGCTCCTGGGGGCTGTTTCCAGAGACTCCTCTCTCTTCCATAGCAAGCTGTGCACCGGAAGGGAGATGCCGCAGGAACTTTGCTCTCACCCCCAGGCTCTGAGGCTGGGCTGTGGGAAGAACTAAACTAGGCTGTGTCCTGCCAGGAGCAACCTAATGGGACCCACGTGCGGAGCCGGGGAAACTCCGGGCTCTTAAAACCACACCTTTGGCACGGAGGCCCTGCACTTTCGGCTTGGTGACCTCACACCACATACCTGCTAAAATTACCCACCCCAACCCCCAATTTCCCCTCCTCCACGTTCACCAAATGCTCACTTTCTCTGCGGAAGGCAGAACTGAAAGGCACTCCCCTGGGGTGCACATGGGGTCTTAGCACAAAGGGATGAGGCCTGGGGACTCAGACACAGCTCAGGGTGGGGTGGAACCAGGGCTTCATACGCGTTCTAGGCGAGCGCTTGGCCTCTGAGCTAGAGCCCCGGCCGCTCAGGTTTAGGTCCAGGATTCGTAGTAGTCGGGGAGACTGCTTCGTCACTTTGCTCTCATCAGCAGTTACCCTTTCGAGCCTCCATGGCCTCGTTTGTGAAGTGGAGATGATAACAATATCTCCCACAAGGCTGTGGTTAAGAAGAGTAAATGAGATGTGAGAACGGCTTTCCAAGCTGCAGAGTGCCACCTAATAATGTTAGAGTCACTCTACTGCCGCGAGTCCATGGACAGCATCCACTGTCCCCTGGATAGGCCCCCAAAGTCTGTGTGCATCTTATCAAACCTCCTAGCCTAGAGTCTCTCTCCAGAGCTTGGGACCCTGTGGCGGGGAACAGACAGCGTGGTGGGGCCAGGGTGAGCCAGCACCTTGCCGTCTTTGCCCAGTGACCTTCAGACAGGACAGTATTGTGACCTCTAGGAGAGAAAGCTTCTCCCAGCAGGAAGGATGGACTTCCTGAGGGATTCCCCCCACCACCACCACCACACACAGAGTCAGAGACACAAAGACACGGAGAAATAAGGATGACCACGACCAGCCCGGAGTCACACGGCTTTCCCAAAGCCAGCCCACAAGCACAGTTATAAGTGTGACACTAAAAGGAGCCCATCTCTAGACAGGTGTGGTGGTGCATGCCTGGACTCCCAGCCCTCTACGAGGCTGAGGCAGGAGGATTACAAATTCCAGCCCAACCCGGGCAATTTAGGGATTAGTGAGACCCTGTTGTAAAATTAAAAACGTGAAAAAAGGGCTTGGAATGCAGTTCAGTGTGCAGGCCCTGGGTTAAATCCTAGTACTGAAAACAGGAGGAGGAAAAGGAAGAGGAGAAGGGGGAGAAGGAAGAGAAGGTAAAAAAAAAAAAAAAAGGAAGAAGAGGGAGAGAAGGAAAAGGAGGAGGAGCCCCCCCATTCCAAGAGTCAAGTCCAAAGCCCTCCCCCAGTCCAAGAACCTGGCTCAGAAGGGCCCAGCCTCACAGAAGCCCCCTAGCAGCTGTTGCTCATTGAGCCCATGCTGGATGCTTTATATCCACTTTTTATTGCACCGTTTTTTCAGATAAGACTGACTGTATGTCACTTTCCTGAGGCTGTTCCACTAGAAAGTCTCAAAACCAGACAAGATATGAATCAGGGTCTGAATGGGGAGTGAAGCTCGTAACCGCTCTGCCCGCTTCTCCGTTTGCTTGGGGACTGGCCCAAAATGTCAGCGTGAGCTGTTGGCTTCTGGGCAGGGTCCCCAGCTGCCCCGGGAAGAGGAGAGCGCCACAGAGGAGAGGGAAAGCTGTTGACTCCTGGCAGCTGCAGGTCTGGCCCCCCGCCAGTTCTGCACACCCCAGGCAAAGACCACAGGACCGCCCTGCCCTGGTGCCCGACTGGGAGAAGTGACAGTGTTGGCTTGCTCCCGAACTTGGCTCTGAACCTGGTGTAGGGACCTCAGAAGGGGGTGATGGCGTCTGCTGCGGTGGGTATCCCACTTCCCTTCTGCTGCAGGCAGGGCAACGGGAGGCTATTTATGGAACCCATAGGACCCCACTCCTGAGAGCAATTTGGGGTGAGAAGGACACAGCCCTTCAGGATTCCAGCACCAGATGGGCTGTGGGAAAGATGCCTGAGTCATCATCCCCAGGCAAGGACCCAGCAGGCTCTCGGTGCCCTGCTGGGGCTGCCACCTCTATCCTTGTCACCTCCTAGGAAGGGACAGTAGGTGAGGTGGCCTGGGCTGACACAGAGGATGAAGGAGTGTAGATTGAGTCCCATGGTTTCTGTGGGGATGGGTCACCCCAAAGGAATTCTTCCTTCCCTTTGTAACGAGAGTCATATAGACACATCACAGGAAATCTGGCCAATAGAATTGCTGGAGTTGCACAATGCAGTCACTGGTAACCTTTTCAAGAAAGTGGGTGCACAGCACAGTGCCTGCCTGGCAAGCTCGATGTTTCCCAGTTACCAAAAAGAAAAACAAAACGAAAAAACTCAGAAAGTGGATGCAGAGTCCCTACCACTTTTTCTGCCACCATAACTCTCATTCCATGTCGCTGTGCATGGACCCTGCTGCCCGGCCTCCTGCCCCCTGCAGGGGAGTCGGTCCTGCGGCAGGAGGCTAAGGCCTTCCCCTCCCACTTGAGAACATTTGTACTTGAAGCCTTTCAAAAGTAGAACAAGGAATCACATTGACTCAAACCTTTCACAAACCGTCAATTTTGAAAAGAAAATTACATGGATTCAGGGCTGATCCAGAAAATCCAAGCTGCCCTTGGTTTTGGCAGATTGAGGCGAAGGCCTGTGGATGAGGGAGGCACTGCTGGGGTGGGGTCCAGACACCTGCTCTGGGCCCAGAAGCCAGCCCCTCTCCCCCAGTCAGGCCCCCTTGCCTCCCCTTGCAGGACCCATGCTCTCAACAGAGCTCCTGGGCCAGAGAGTTGTGGAAAGAGATTGACTGTGTCCATGTTGAGCTGGAAACCGAGGAGCCCCTGCATCTGCCTGCTGTCCTTGCTAGAGCTTTTCTGCACCTGCTCGAGAGCTGACTGGGGAAGGTGCCTGCCCGCCCTGCACAGCACAGAACCCCACCCACCCCAGCCCTGCTTCACCAGCCAGCTCGGGACCCTCGCCCCGCACACGCTCACGTGCATTTGACATTTATCACGGGCTGCTGAACGCATCATTTGAGACCTGCTGCTTACAGGAAGACATGGTCCCTGCCCCTGGAAGTTTACATTCTGCTTACTGAAGAGTTTAAAGCAGGGCCTTCTAGCCTGGTGATCAATGGCTCTCGCTCTGGCCAGACCTGCTTGGGAGCGAGCGTTTCCCTGCCTCCCCTCCACTTGTTTACAAGCAATTAACTTCTTTTCACTTTTTCTAACCTCAGCTTCTTCATCTGCAGGATGGGATTAATCAAATTTACATCGCAGAGTTGTGGTAAGGACCAGAGACCAGAGATATAAAATGGCAGACATCTGGTTGGTTTTCACAAGTGTTAGCTATCATTAAAAGAGCACAAAACACATGTAAAATGCTAAACAAACAAACAAACAAACACCACATAAAACTTAAGAGGTCAGAGCATTGAGGGCCAAAGGGCAAACAGCTCTGCAATGGCAGAGATTGTCTTCCCTGGCTATGTAGTTGAATCAGTTGGAAAGCTTTAAATTATGCAGGTACCCAGGCCCTGATCAATTCAACCAGACAAGGGCTCAAGCATGGGTAGATTTTTTAAAACTACTCAGCTGATGCCAGGTGCACCCAGGCCAGAGAAACAGGAGGTGCTTTGCAATGGGATCTGGGAAGGAAAGAAAACAACCTATATTAATTTAACTGGTTTATACTAGTTTCTTTAACAATAACTGGTTCATCTAATTCTCCCAACAATTACCAAACCCACTTGAAACAAAGGAAGCAGAGATTTTAGCAAAGTCACACGTCAAACAAGGCAGATCTGCCCACCGCCCAGCCCGCTCTCCACTACACGGTGCTCCAGAGCAGACTGTCCAGGAGAAATAGAAAGCAAACCACATGTGTAATCACACATTTTCTAGTAGCTGCACTAAAAAGTAAAAAAGAGGGCTGGAGGGAGAGCTCAGTGAGAGAGGGCTTGCCTAGCATACAAGGTGTGATTGAGTGATTCAGTGGACGTTTAAATTAAACAAAGTTTTAGTGTAAAAGACACATTGCCATCAACCATACTCAAAATACTCCCCTTTCTTCAAACACGCTTATCACAACATCCTTGCCACTCTCCGAAGTAGCTCTGGAGTACTCTTTCATGAGTGTCTTACTTGCTCTGTTATTGCTGCTGTGATGTCCTGAATCAATTCAAAACATTTACCTTTCAAGGTTCTTTTGACTTTGGGGAAGAGTCAGAAGTCTCATGGTACCAGATCCAGTAAATCAGGCAGCTGAGGACATACTATAACGCTTTCATGAGCCTGTCTTCCCATTCAATGGCATTTAAAGAAGCACTCACTGTATTTTCTTTCACACCTCATAAAGACATTCACAAGGAGTTCCAGAAAGTGGCAAGAAAAATGGAGTCAGTTCTTTGAGGGGAGATTAATGACAATGGGCCTTTTACTGTAATAAACATTTTAGCTTCAAACATTCACTGTATATTTTGATCACCCCTTGCACACAAAACCCTGGGTTTGAGGCCCGTCATTCAGTCTCTAGCGTTTCAAAAGAAAAAGTAGGAAAAAAACCAGGTGAAATTAATTTTAATATTATATTTTATTTAACCCAGCTTATCCATAACATTATCGTTTCCACATGTAATCAATATAAAAATTATTAATAAGGTATTTTATATTACTTTTTTTCAAATTGAATCTTCGAAATCTCATTTGCGATTGGCCATAAATGTTTGACGGTCACAGGCAACTGCCACATCAAACTATCTACTGGGGCCAGGGATATAGCTCAGTGGCATAAGCGCCTGCCTGGCAAATACAAGGTCCTGAGTTTGATGCCTATTATAAAAAAAAAAAAAAAAAAAACTATCTACTGAGGCAGTGGACCTGGAACACAGCAGGGTGGCTGATGAGAGGAGGTGGGAAAGACCCATGGGTGGGGGGCCAGTGGTATGTGAGGAGTTTCGGGTTAGCAAAGAGGCAGTAGGGAGCCAGCACTTGTTCTTGAGTGAGAGTGTCCCATGAGCTGGCTCCAGAGAGGGCATTTGTGCTGAGTAGCTGGAGGCTGCCCACGAGCTGAACAAGAGGTCAGAGAACAACGAGAGGTCAAAGAGAAAAACCCAGCGAGGTAAAACTGGAAGCCATGGCCCCCTGCCCTCACCTTCTGCTGGAAACACCCGAGGCAGGAGCTGCAAGGGTGCATTTACTCCCTAGGGAGGTGGCCTGGTCATCCAGGCCAGCCCTGGTTGGGACAAGGCTGTTGGGGCCCAGGGGCTACTTAACGGGTCCTCTAGCTCTCCACTCACAGAGGCAGACTCACACCAGACTTCTCCCGCCTGCTCCCCCGCCACTCCTGCAGCCCATAAAGGGTAATGAAGCTGAAGTTAAAATAGTCACATGAAACCCCACTCATTTGAAAGGGCACCTGCTTTAAAGGCCAAATTTCCTGAGCCCAGGTTTATACATTAAAATACAGAACGAACTAATTAATTCAGACCCCACTCACTCTGAATTTGGGAGAAATTCTGCCTCGGGCTGGTCTGAAACCTTTCCTTTTGCACTATCTATGAAGGAACGGTTTGCTAAGCAAATAAATAGTGCAGGCCAGATTACAGAGACAGGTCTGGCTTACTTAACTGTTTTTAAGAACTTTAAAAATCACTTTAGCAGCCCTATTCCCAGAAAGTTAATGAGATCATTACAGCTGGTCCTTATCTGTTTATTTCAGCATTTCGGTTTTCCAAGAACCCTCATACCTATGGGTTGATGTGATCCTTAAATGGGGATTCCATTATTTTTCAGTCTCCAGCAACTGATTTTAGTGCCCAGCACATAGTAGGTGCTTAATATTTGCTGATTTGAATGAAGGTAGGCATGGCAAATAATGTTAGTCCCATATTAGACAGGGACAGGAGGCTCAGAGGAGTGGTTTATAATAAGCTGGTGCCACAAGGACTTTGGGGCATCCCTAGAGCTGGACCAGTCACGCCACAAGTAACAATGACTGGTGAGGTCCAGGTCTGAAGCAAGGCTTTCGGGTTTACAAGGTCTCTCCTCTGCTACGCTGTTATTCAGTAACAATGCATTAGCTGAGTTTGAGGTACACTCTTCTTAGGAGCAGCAGCAAAAAGCCCCATTTCCTTCTGTGAAGTTGCCTTTCCTCCAGGTAAGGAGGGCAGTGAGACTGTGCCCTTCTCCGCGGGGCGCGCTGGAACACTGGCCTCCCACCGCACATGGCCTGCGGATGTGAGGATGTCAGGATGTCAGTCGGGGCCAGGGCAGTCAGTTTCCTCCCAGGAAAGGAAGAGCTGGAAGGAATGGGGATTGTTCTAGACTGATCTGGGCCTGACTCCTCTGGGGACTGCTTCCCCAGGATGGTCATTTCATTGTCTCCCCTGCTCCGGGAGAAGGAGCAGAGAGCCTCTGTCCCCTGGTCTCCCTTGCCTCTAACGGGGGAGGAGGGAGGTTACAATGAGGCGAGGGAAGACTGTCTATGTCTCTCCCCAGCCTTTGTTCTGGAGGCTCTGCCGGCTTGGAACACTGCACAGGAAAAATTCCCTGACCGTGAGATCTGCAGGCTGCAGGGTCCCCGGGGAGGGCCGGCCTGGGGCTCTTTGGAGCTGCAGCTGGAAACCGGGGTTGGATTTCAACAAGCAAGGCTGGGGGAAGGCAGCCCGCCTGCTCGGCAGCGAGGGAGCCTGCCCTTCGAGCCGGTGGTGCCGACAGCTTCCTGTCGAGAGCTGGGGGCCCACGTGACCGCTCCCCACTCGTCGGATTAGGGGGCCAAAAACCTGAGAGGGAGGGAGAGCAGGAGGGGTCCTCAGGCGCTATCTCGCCAGGTTGGGGGGCTGGCCGAGTGGCAGAGGACGAAATCCGTTCTTGCTGGATGACTTCTGCCATCTCCTTTCCCAAAGAGGGGAGCCTTGGCTCTGTGCGGGGCAAGAGGCTGTGTGTTGCAAGTCCCCTGCCCCCAACTTGGCCACACACATCCCACAGCGCCTGACAGGGAGGGGATGCAGTAGCCACAGACTTGCCTGGTGTAGGGAAGATGGAATCCGGTGGTGACAGGGAAAAAACATGACTGGGTTGAGGACTACTGAGGTGGCACTGACCTCCCCGGCCATCCTCTACTTTTCCCTCTAGGCCAAGGGCAACCAGGCCCAGAGAACCAGGCCTGCTGCTGGGGTCATCCTGACAGGAACATCGGCGTCTCGTTAAGCGATTCCTTGTTCTGCCCCCAAAACATTCATTGAGCGCCAACTGTGTACAGAAGTGGGCCCAGAAATAAACCAGACCCTGACTTGAGATGAAGTTTGAGTGCAGCCTTAGGGTTCAGAGAGTTTCCTGGAGAAGAGAGAAGCCAACAGGAGCCCAACTTAGAGTTAGTTTTTGGACACAACTCCGTACCCCACTTAATAGGCACGGCACCCCCCTCTGCACCCTGCCCTGCTCCTTCCAGCTGTGAGGCGCACACCCCCGGGGAATGACGGGGAGTGAACCTTTCAGAGTTTTCAGTGATGCGAACAGCCTGCTGTGGCTTGCGTGCCGTAGGTTCGCCCCTGCTGCCATAGGGTGTCGTAGGTGCAGGGAACCAGCAGGCCAAGCACCCGACAGCTTCCTGGGGGCACAGGCCTGGATGGGGGCCCTGCGGGAGCTGCGTTCACTTCCTCTCCCTGGTCTGTGCTCCTCGTGAAGGGTGCTGTGGATGACAGGAGAGGAGGCCACTGTGACAACCAAGGGCCCCAGGGCAAAAACCCACCCCACCGAAGCTCACTGACCCCTGAGCCCCCGGGCTCTCTGTCAAATGCTACCTCAGGCCAGCGCAGCAGCCCTGACCTTTCCCCGCAGGGATTTCTGGTGCTGTTCTGTCTGCCCTGGAGGTGATTTTTGTTTCAAGCTCCATGTCTATTGTTTACACAGCTCAGAGTTCCGTGGAGTTAGAAAAACAAGCTTTCCTTTCCACGCAAGGTGCTATGAAAAACAGCCAGCCTGAGGAGGGGCCGCCTGTGCCCTCACTCTGACTGGCTCTTTGGGGTTCTGGAGACTTCTCCGTGCAGGATTCTGTTGGTTACTCTCTCCCCAGAGCTGGTTCAACCCTGTGGCCCTGCCTGGGGCCTGGAACTCTTGCTTCGAGGTCTGCTTCTAAGGATGGAGTCATCCCCGCTCAGTGTCCTGCAGGCTGGGGTGCCACCCCTCTGCAATACAGCCACCAGCTGCCACCTTAGCTGAGAGCCCTAAGGAGGCTGAGGGAAGCAGATGCTTGCATGTGGACCAAGTAAAGGAGGGGACAGGAGGAGGTGGCAGAAGGCCACCCCGCTTACCTGCAAGAGGGACTGAAATCTTCCTGTTTTTAGCCAGCAAGCTCTGTGTAGTGGGTCGGTAACTGGTGGTCAGCTTCAACTGAACTGAACTGAATCAGTGTGGTGCTGAGTGTAGATGGTCCACCTGAGGATTGCTGCCAGCATAAAAAGAAATGGAGAGGAAGAGAGGAGCACTGTGGGTTCTCCTAAGCGTGTTGTTTGGAGCCGTTGGTTCTGGAGGAGCTTGTCACGCTGGCTCCCCTGGTATGAACTCGGCTGTTATCTTTGGAGGAGCTCAGGACCTGGTTGTCGCTGAGAATGGCTGTGGTTCACTTTGGGGGAGCTCTGGTCCTTATGTTGAGCATCGCTTCCTGGCTCCGGAGGGGAAGGTGTGTGCTGTTCAATCTCCAGGAGAAGCTTGTCACGCTGGCTTCCCGATAGGAACCCAGCTGTTCTTGTTGTTAGAGGAACTTGGGACCTCGTTGTCACTGAGGACGGCTGTGGTACTTTTCAGGGGAGCCCTGGTCCTTATTTTGAGCTTTACTTCTTGGCTCCAGTGCAGAACCCTCAACCTACTGACACAGATCCTTCACCCCACTGACACAGACTTTCTAGCTTCCACTGCTGACCTTTGGGCCTTCCCAAGTGAGACAGACTTGCATGAGTCATTGTTGTGGGCTGTAGGCCTCCAGTTGGACTTGTGGGAGGCACTGTCACAGGCTCTAGGTCTTCAGCTGGACTCATGCAGGACATTGCTGTAGGATCCAGGCCCTTGGCTGGATTTCCTTGGGTGTTTAGAGTGTGGACGGATTTCCTGCAGTTTCTCTGTATCTGACTCTGAGTGACCATCATAAATAACACGATACATGATGTGTCCTGCACTGTCTTGTTCTCCTTGCAACCCATGACCACAGCACTCTGCCTCTGGGTTTTCTCCCCAGCACCTTTCTTTCTTCTCCACAGCAAAGATCTCACTTTTCTCTCACTGAATGGTAGATGTCTGGCTGGCTGAGGGCTCTGCTGATTGTTCTTCGGAGTTTCCTCCAGAGAAGTAGGTTCCAAGCTGCCCTAACTCCTGCTTCGGACCATCTTCTCTTTCCTCCTTCTCTCCTCACCCTTCTCCTTTGCTGCCCTGCAGCCCCAGTACAACCTCTCTGGGCCTCTGAGGTTTCTCTGCTCACCATCAGCTAACAAGCACTAGGTGAAGCCACCTCACTTCTCTGGGCCTCCGTCTCCTTGTCTGTAGAATGGTGGCAGTAGCCAGTAGCAGTGGGCTGCCTGACAATCTGAGATTCCTTTTCCCCAAGCCTGGAAGTTCCTACTTATGAACACCCTGTTACCTAGGCAGGTGTTTCAAGAAGAGACTGCCCAATATGTGCACTGGGACCCCCAAAATCTCCACCCCAGGGCCAAGGAGCAATCCACTACTGATTCACACTATTGCAGATCAAAAGACAAAGGCTTTAGCTCAGTGGTAGAGGACTTGCCTAGCATGTGCAAGGTCCTGGGTTCCAACCCCAGCATCCCCAAAGTAGGTGGGATGGGATACAGCAGAATGGAGGAACCCTGGTATGGAAAGGGGGCAGCAGGATGGAATGGAATGAGCCTTCTGCCCTGGAGTAGTTCAAGTATTCTTGAATTCTGAAAAATTCCCCAATGTTTCTGAGCCAAGAATGCCCCAAAGGAGTGGCTCAGTGTCTGGGGTTACAGAGACTTTGTTACTTCAGCAAAGCATACTACAAGCCATTTACTGGTTTAATTTAATTATTTATGATAACACTTCAGAGTAAAAACTACACTTGTCAAAATAAAGGGGACTTTGTGCTGCAGTGACCGAGATTTTATTGTTGTATTACCTAATGCACCGAAACCTGGTAATCGGCACCAGATCTCCCCGCGACTTGGGCAAATCAGCACTGAGTGCGGAGGACTGAAATGGATTACTGCTTCCTGGGGGAATTATTTTAAACTATCCTAACAAGAAGGCCTTCGATGCCATCCTCCTACTCTTGCTGCATCTCCTTCATTTCCCCCAAACAAGCTGGTTTCCCATGTGGGTCCCCTCCCTTCCCTTACGCATGCAGTACCCTCTAGAATGCCTTCACCGTCCCCAAATCTATCCACACAACAGATTCCCCTGTGCATTGAAGGTGGCATTCAGATGCCTGGGTGCCTGAAGAACTCCCGCTGAGCTTACACCTCCCTGTGGAGCCCTCCCAAGTCCCTGCCTTTCTAAGCATGTCCTTCTTGAGGTTCACCAGCCTTGATTCCTTTCCTGACAACTTCTCCTCCCCAGCAGTGAGTTCCTGGAGGACTGGGTCTTGACCTTTTACTGCTGAGCTTAGCAGGAGCTCAGAGATGGGTGTTCGCTGAGTGTCGGGTGAGTGTTGGGCATCCTGCAGAAGGAAGAGTTTGTTAGAGCTGTCCAGATAGAGATCTGGGGGCCAACACCTGCCCTCACCCAGCACTGAGTCCCTCTTCTCTCAACTGATGCTTTCGGGATCTTCCACTGACAGAAATGACCCTTTTGGCCAGAAGTCCTTTGAGGACATGACCTTCCTAGATACTGTCTGAGGGTTCCCAGGGAGCTGTAAATTCCTGGCAGAGTATGATAGGCGTGGAGCCTGGCCCCACCATTCACAGCAGGCCTGTCAGGGCCAACCTCGGCTGCTTACTCCTTATTAATGGCCTTCCCCTGGGCCCCAAGGCCAACAGGTTTGTTCAATACCCCACGGCCTCCTTCCCCTTACCCTTCCATTATTCACAGTGGTGACAGTGGTGATGACAGCAAATCTAGTGATAAGTACCCAAAACAAGGAAGAAAAACATACCTGGTAGAAGACACCATCCATCCATCCATCCACATAGTCACTTATTACCAAGTCAAGAGGATAAAACATAACAAAACAATAACAAAAAAAAACTCTACTTCCTGCCCATAAGGGGGTTACAATCTATCTGAGGAGACAGAAAGTAGTTATAAATTCTGGTTCTTTATCCTCAACCAGCCCATCTGTCAAAAGAGTCATTTCCCACATTGTCAATACTTTTTATTTACAAAAACACCTCCTGCATGAGCTGCAGTTCCTCCCAAAGAAAAATATTCCCCAGCTTTGCCGTACCTGAAACCAAACTGGACCACATATACCCTGAGGTCCTGCCTGCCCCCACCCCAGGTGGGTTCTAGAAGAGAAACTTTTGGGGCCTATGGCCGGCGAAATGTCAGCTCCCTGGAGGTGTTTGCTAAGAAGCCAGGAATTTTCAAGGGAGACTTAATGAGCCATAGAGTCAGAGACCTTGGGAATCACCCAAGGCAGTGGGCCCCAGCCCTGGCTGCACATTACAATCATTCACTAAAGGCTTTAAAGGGGGAAGTGGTGGTGTCTGTTGAATTTGTATTTCTTAAAGGATCCCGAGGTAAGACCCTTCCTGCAGACAGTTTGAAAGCCATTGATCTCACAAACAAGGCTGTTCTGAGACCAGGAGAGGAGGAAGTTGAGCAGAGAACAGATGTCATGTGGCCAAAACCCCTGCTTTCCCATAATGCCTGCTGTTTCTCCAAGCCTTCATAGAAGGCAAGTTCTTTCCATCATACCTCCAGAGATGGCTAGGCCCCAAACATTTTGCCCTGTCCCAACCTGAGGACAGTGCCTAGAGATGCCTGGCCCTTGACATGTCCTTTTCCAAGTGTCCAGAGGCAAGAAGATAGGCACCGGCAGGTGAGACCAGGGTCTTCAATCAAGAGAGGGGCTGTTGCCAGAGTAGGTTGTGATTGTTTGTCTTAAGCAAACATGACTTGTTCCAGGAAGACATTTGTCTGCATGGGGCAGCAGCTCCATTCATCACGGTGGCTCCCAGGCTGGGGTCGAGAAGTCACCCTTTCAGGACCCTGGCCCACAGAGAGGGGACCGGCCTGGAGAAGAGATGTCAGGAAAGCAAATGATCCACTGGACAGCTGCGGCTCATTAAAAAGCGCCCGGGGCCCATTGTAACTGAGACCTTTAAATATACACCGTAGTCAAACAGCATCCTCCCGCCCAATGGCCAGTCCCTCCAGGGCCAGGCTAGTCCAGCACAGCCCAGTCCAGCCCACTCAACCCCCCGCAACCCTCCCAGCGCTAGCCCCTTTCCAGAGGAAAAAGCCCATCCCTCCAAGACTCCCTCCTCCTGGGCTGGAAATGACAGGTTCTAACTGGGTGAGGCGGCACAGCCAGGTTCCTCCCGACCCTCCCATTCCTGCCTGCTCTAATCAGAACCAGCTGTATCCTCATCACGGACCCTGTCACCCTGCGTAGGTCCCCCTGGGTATCACAAACTCAGGATGGCACTGGGGGTCCCTGGAGAACCTCTATGGGACGCATTTCTGCTGAATCAGAACTTTCTGGAACCTCTGAGAGCCAACTTGGAGCATCCAGTCCCTGGCTCCCCTCCTCTACATCTTCAAAACCCTCTGAAAAGGTCACCACCTCCAAGAAGCCTTGCTGAATTTGCCTAAGCAGAGCTGGTGGCCTGCTTTCTCTGAATGAATGAATTGTTCTGCATGCCTCTGGGAATGCTCTTAGCCCAGGGGAAACTCGGGGTCTCTGTCCCTGCCACACAGAGCTCCTTGTGAGCTGGAACCAGTTTCTGTCCACTCTAATCCCCAGAGACTGGCGTAGCTGAGGGCCCTTGGTAAATGTGCGCAGCGTTGAGTCCTGTGCTCTGTTCAGCCCTCTCTAGGGGCCTCATCCATCATGGGCTGGTCGGGGGCCAGGGCAGCTCACGGTCAGCGGGCCCGATGCACAGTGAGCTTTGTTGCCCGGTGGCAAGTGATGCTGGGAGTGAGGGACCAAAGGCTGCCCTCAGAGTGCCCTCCAATGCGGAGGGACATGTCACATTCATCTCTAGTGACCGGACCCTGCCCAGTAGAAGTCTAATGTGAAAGTGGAGCAGTAGATTCAGGAATGCAAGACAGGACCAGGAACTGGAGGGCAGCACTCTCTCTCACCACAGCATTTCTCCTCACAACTGCGAGCCTCAGTTTACCACTGCACTCCACCACAGGCTCCATCGTGGGTACGACACCGCCCCACAGTGTACCCCACTTCATTACTGGGTACCCCGTATCATCACAGCTATCTCATCGCTCTCAGGATACCACTTGTCATCAGAGGCTGCGTCAGCCCACACCCCCTCCACCAGATCTGGAGTATTCACCTCCTGCAGCGGACTCCGGCTCCTCCCGGGATGTCACTTCCCCGTACTGCACCACTCAGTCTGTCGCATCCTCAAGCCTGCTCCAAATGCGGTATCTGATGTTTGGAGGCCCTGCCAGGGACCAGCAATCTGTCTCTATAGCCACTGGGCGTGAGAGAGGGATAAAGGAGAGAGGAGAGAGCCCTGAGGCTGAGCACAGAATGGGTCACAGGGTCCCTGCGGGGAGGAGCCTGCGCCAAGCCCTCCCACCTCAAAACAACCCACATCAGGGCTCAGCTGTCAAAGCTTCCTGATGTCAATATTCCAGACATCATGGTGTTGGGCAGATGCGGGAAGCGACACCTACTGTATGTCATTCGTTTGCGCAGACATTGTCCGGGTGGGTTGCAGATATTAACACAGTCAATCTTTGTCGGCTTCTGGGGGGAGGTGGTGGTATAATTAAACTCATTTCACAGATAAGGAAACTTGAGACTTATCCAGGGTTGTATGCCTTATAAATCGTAGCGTTGAAATTTGAACCTTTGTCTTCATAACCCCAAATCTGTCACCCCAGTCCACAGTTAGCCCAGAGTTCATTATCTTATGCTGACAGTGTGGAAGGCAACACCTACCAGACAGAATGGGCAGGTTGGACAGGCTTTGATTAAAACGGAGGAGCGCCTATGGCTGAGAACAATCGATTGTGTAGCTCAGAAGAGCTGAGAGAAAGAACTGTGTATGTTCTCAACACAAAGAAATGATACATGCGTGAGATGATAGACACGTCACTTACCCTGATCTGGTCATTACACATTATAGTCAAGTATTGAAATATCATACTGTGCCCCATAAATATGTACAATTATGTGAGTTACATTTTTTAAAAATATTTCTAAAAGCTTCATTATAGGCATCCTGCCCCAGGGAGGATCCAGAGGAAATCAAAGTTGACCATATTTCTGTTTGTACCAAGCTTAGTGAGGTTCAGGGGTGTTTCACCTGCGTGAGGGCATCCGCCAGTTATTCCAGCCGAGCAGACTTCCTAAGCCCCCCGCACACAGGAGCTGACCTCGGGCTCCTTCCCCGCAAGCCTGGGCCCCAAGTGAACCCCTCCAATGTGGTCCTTCCATGCTCCTAGCTCCTTGACCTGCTGATAGCTCTTTGGTGTCCACACCCAGTTCCGACCACTCCTGCTGACCTTAGATCCCTGCACGAGCGAAATGCTCAGCGTTCAGAGTCACGTAGTCCAATGGATTTGCCTCTCATTGCTTCACTTTGCTCCCTCAACTTGGAAACATTGGCTACTTTTGGACAGACGTTGGGCCTACTGCTCAGACAATGCTACAGAGTCTGCCTCAGTTTCTGGGCTGCAAGAAGGAGGGTGCATTCGTATAAATTCCTTACGATACAGAGGCACTCAGCCGAGTGGCCAGGTAGGGGTTGCAATTCCCACTCCCCAGAGGTCCTGTCCAGTGACGAAGCCCCGCGCCCCTAAGGCTGAGTGAGTCTGCTTGGGAAGGGGGTGGGCGAGCCTGTTCCCAAAGTCTCACAAAGGCACTGTGTATGTGCTGATGGGCCTGGGCTCTGAAGAACCACACTCCACTGAACAAAGGAATGAATGGATAAACCCTATCTATTCTCTACATGTGAGCCATCGCCAGCGGGGCAGACTCTCCCTCTGGGTGCCGACCTGACTGCCACACCTTCTCTGGAACATTTCTGTTTTTGTCCCCTTCCTACCTCCACCTGCTCTCAACACAGTCTTCTTTCCGCTTGTCCAAGGCCATCCGCATGGGGAATTCCAGTGGTGCTCGCTCACACACACCACCTTCCCCAATTTTTTGGAGGTAATTCTAACTATCTATCTATCTATCTATCTATCTATCTATCTATCTATCATCTATCATCTATCTACCAGCTATCTACCATCTATCTATATCTATCAATCAACCTTGTATCTATCATCTATCTACTATGTATGTATCATTTACCAATCAATCAATCTATCTGTCTACCTATCATCTATCAATCAACCATGTATCTATCATCTATCTACCATCTATGTATTATCTACCAATCTATCTATCTGTCTGTCTATCTATCATCTATCTATCTATGTGCCTATCTCTCTATCTATCTGTCATCTCTAATTTACTGGTTCTAACCATTTGTAAGTGCGTTCAGTGGCTTTAGGTCCATTCACCACCACCCACCTCCAGAACTTTGTTCA
Source organism: Dasyprocta punctata (assembly GCA_004363535.1). NCBI lineage: Eukaryota > Metazoa > Chordata > Mammalia > Rodentia > Dasyproctidae > Dasyprocta > Dasyprocta punctata. Next base: position 60,485 of record RJWM01010305.1, read on the forward strand.
TTTTCCAGAACTAAAATTCTGTACCCATTAGACACTAACTCAGATTCTCCCTTCCCTCAGTCCCAGTCCCAGGAAATCATGTTCTGTCTCTGAATTTGACTGTTCCAGGTATTTTATGTGAGTGGAGTCATGTGGTATGAGTCCTTTTGTGATGGGCTTGTTTCACTTAGCACAGTGTCCTCAAGCTTCATTCACGTTGCAGCCCTTTTTGTGACTGAATAATATTCCATTGTGTGTCTATAACACGTGTTGTTTAACCACACATCCTGCTGTGAACACTTGGGTTGCTTCCATCATTTGTCTATTGTGCATAATATTGAAATGAACTGGATGTCCCCTTTTTCTTTCTTCTTCCTTTCCTTTTTTTTTTTTTTTTTTTGGACAGGATCTTGCTATGTTGCCCATGCTGGTGTTAAACTCCCATGCACACGCCTTCCCAGTAGCCAAATATATAGGTGCACACCACTACACCTGGCTCCTATTTCTCTGCATCCCCTTTATCTTCTTTTACTTACTCCTTCAGCTCTGATTAGAAATCCACACACTATTCAACAGTCACACACCCTGAGTTTTCCAGAATAATCCTAGTTTCATAATCCCCCCCCATCTTCCAGTCCCCATCAACTACTGAAATTCCAATAAACCTTCTCTGTCTGTGGCTCATATTTAGAAAAGACACAAAAATCCTTCATAAGAGTCTGCATTTTTTTTTTAATTCAGAAAATGTCATCACTTTAAAAAGTCCCTCCCACGTTCAATCAAGAACGAACATCTTTGTTCAGCCCTGCGGCCTCCAGGTGCCATCTCTGTCCTTCCCTCTCCTGCCAACGCTCTCGGAGGCTCCTCTTCCCTCTCCCGCTTCCTCACCCCCTGCCACTTTCTTAATGCGCTGCAATCTGGCTTGTCGGAACAACTCGGCTGAATCTGCTCTTGCCAAGGTCACCGATGACTTCTTTTTAAAACAAGCTCCAATTGTTGTGTTTCTGGATTATCAAATAGATGCTCATTGTACAAAAGCTGGCAACTACCAAGGAGCCCATAGGAGCAGGAAAGGTCACTTGCCCACAGTCACACCGTCCAGAGGAAACCACCATTAGCACTCTGGCATGTTCCCTCCTAGTCTTTCTTCTTTAATCCAAAAAACTTCTCACTTTTCACCATCCCCATCTTTCCTGATCCCTGCTTGAAATTCCCACCTCTGGGGTCTCTACTTCTCTGGTTTCTGTTCTAGTCATTTCCTTTGTGACCTGCTCTCTAACTGAGTCCTACCAGGATTTAGATGGTGCTTGAGTCCAGTTTCCATAGAGGTCCCTGGAAGCCAAGTAGTGGTAACCTAGGGCGTGCCATTATCCAAAATCAGGAGTAGATCTAGGTAAGGAACCTGAGCCAGCAAACCCCCGAACTCCCATCATCCTCCTTATTTAGGTGTCACCTCCTCTGTGGATGCTCTCTGGCTCTCTGGTGGGGAGAGGTGTCTCTGCATTCTCTTTCCTTCCTGTTTCCTCCCAGTGTGCTATCTATCTGATCTTAAAGTGCCTAGATCATTACCTGAATTCACAGTGACCCCTCTGCTTGCTGTGTCCCTCTCTAGACTGTCAGCCTCTTCAGAGCAAGGGCACCCTCGTGGGTCATCCTCCCCTTCCTGATCCCAGTGGAAAACCAGGTAGCCAGCCCTGAGACCCAGAGAGCAGAAGCCAAGGTCAATCACTCCCCTACAGGCCACTAAGTCCCAGGCCTGGGGGACTCCTGTTCTCAAGTTCTTTCTATAATATGGAATTGGGACCATAATGACTCAGCACAAGAATAGATTGTGGTGCCTCCCCCAGGTAACACCCGACCCCTAGACACAATAGCAGGGATTGGTAAGAAAGGCAAAGAAAAGCAGAGGTGGGCCGACCTCCACTCAAGCCTGCTATTGTGAGCAGAAAGATTTTATTGTCCCACCCCCCCACCTCGCCGAAGAGATAGCTCCCCATGACTCACTCAAGCGTCCCAAGTTGGGACTCCATCATCCCCACTCCGAAATTTCACCTAGAACTCACTTCCTTTCACATAACTCAAGCTCTCTCTTCCAGACATTTCAGCCGGATAAATAGAAGAGGCCCAGAGTTCTACCTGCTACGCAAGGAGCAGACAGAGTTCAGAGAGGGAGCACACAACTATGATCAGGAATTCGGGGCTTTGAAGACAAAACAAACCATGCTGGAAATCCCGGTTCCTGTAACGCCACTGAGTCTTTTTCTACGTCTCTACAATGGGGATGATAAGACCGACCTTGGGAAGTTGTTTTAAGGGTTAGAATGTCACACACACAGCTGCTGCTCCAGCCTCGTTGCTAGTACATTAGCACTTATTTGAGAACCACCATTTCAGTCCTGGGGAAACAGCCCAGCAATTGGAGGGGCTCAACTGGGTTTCCCCACTCTCACCTCTTACTCCAGCCCTCCTCGGTCACTTCAGTTTCTGCCATGATGAGGGGGAATCAGAAGAGGTGGGTCCTTATTCCACTTGGTCACGTGAGCTGGAGTGAAGAATTTCAACTCAGTGTCTCCATGTGTAAAATGGAGCCAATCACGCTTACCCCATAGGACTGTTGGGAGGATTCCTGGTGCATGTGCCGGCACACCCCAGGTGCTGGGTCAACCTTCTGGAAACCTCTGCCTTCTTCCCACCCTGCCAGGGCCCAGTGTGGGGTCCAAGGCTGGGCCACAAGTCTGAGCTGCTGGGTGGTAGGGTGGGGTGGGGCAGAGGCAGGGCTTGAGATGAATGCATAAATAACCAGCCATCCTGGTCTCACTTCAAAAGTTCTGGTCTCCAACCCTTTAATCATGAAGCTGCTCTTCCCTGGCCACCTTCCAGGGCCCCACCCGCCCACTTCCCATGCAGAGAAGAGCCCAAGGAGGGAGTTCTGGATCCTCACAGCAGCCTGGTTTGCATGGCATGCTCCTAATCGATCCCAGGAACCCAGGGGCTTGCCTCTCAGCTGACTCACCCCATGCCCAAAATCCCTCACCCCATGAAACTGTCCCCAACCTCATGAGCTCGGCTCTGGGTTCCCCACCATAAGCTCACTTTATGACCAGGCCTGCCCTTCGGTCCTGCCAGGCTGGAAAATGGGTTGGTCAGGACAGTGTCCTCCTCTCCAGGGAGACCACGTTACATTGTACGAGCCCAAGCATCAGTCCCCAAGGCCTGATAGTTCCAAGTGTTCTCGCGGGACAATGGAAACCTAATATTAGAAAGTGAGCCTGTCTTGGAAAATCCAGGACATGTGTTTGCCATGTTGGTTAGCAGCACCCCCTCCCCCCCAACTGTAGGCGAACCTCTCTTTATGCAAGGCGGAGTATTCCTTTGGGATCAGGAGTGAGAAGTATGTTGGGGGTAGGGAGAGGGATTGCATATGAAATCACATTTGGCAACTTGAGTCGTATTTTTTAATGCACTAATGGAGTTGGCTTCTTGAAGAAAGGAACCAGTGATTCTTTTTCATATGGGAATGAATTCATATGGGAAAGGGTTCCAATAGAAAGAGCTATTTTTAGATTGGGGTATACTGGATTTGCTTAAACTGAGGAATACACCGGTACTCACTGTGCAGCCCTTTCATTTGAGGTTTCCTTCTCTGAGTTTCCTTGGTGTTGGAATTCAACTGCCAGTTCTGGAATGTG
>RJWM01010306.1:0-64934 GCA_004363535.1 Dasyprocta punctata
TAATTAGTTGATCAGTGATAACTCTCATTGAGCAAAGCAAACCGATGATTTATATACGATTGTGAGCAAGGGTTTGTTTTGGATTATTTTCAGTTACAGAGGTGGGAGTGGATTACTGTCACTTAGGAGTATGCTTTGTGTTCATTACTGAGGCAGCGGTGGGTCAGTTCAGCCTGAGAAGGGGTTCATTGCCATGAGTCAAGCACTGACAAGCTGCCTCTCAGAGAATGCGCAGTCTCTCTCTCACTGATGGGTCCCAGAGGCATGTTCACTGAAGTGAGTTTTCATTGATTGATTAACCATGTCAAAACCCAGTTCTGATGTTGACTTGATAACATATTTGAAGAACAATTCATCTTTTCCTGGAGTATGGACTTTTGTATATTTCTGCTCTCCCCTTTTGGTCTTCTATCAGGCAGGGCAGCAGGGGAGACCACCAGGGATTTTCCAGATGTTTACCATTGTTGCTGGTTCTTCTACAGGCAAGTTTTTGTGGATCTGATTTGTGGTCTGCATGCAGAAAAGCATACCCTTATTCTGGTTTTGTCTGGTTTTGTCTTTGAATCATTTGTCAAAACATTTGTTAGGACCATTGGCTTGTGTAGATTTTAGACTGTGTAATGGCAGCAAACTGTGCAGCAAGCTACTATAACACAATACTACAAGAAGAGACTGGAGGGCAGTCTAGTGCAATGATCTGACTTTTTTCAGGATCGACCATGAAAACTAGACCTAACAATGCCCCAAGCCTTCCTTGATAGGTTGTATTTTCTTTTGCCAGGATAGAAATTTCTCTACTTCATCTGTACTGTTAATCCAGATTCAAAATGAAGTTGTTACCCTAGCAATGGCATAGACTCTCTCTAGTTAGCAACAGGAAATTCAAGGCTATACTGTTATCCACAACTACATGAGCAAGGGAATTTAAACTGGTTGATTGTGTTCCAAAGTTCTGGGCTTTACCATTTCCTGTATCAGCCAAAGTTAGGGACACATTTTTGAGGACCACTAGAGGTGAACAGCACCTCTGGATGGAACTGTTATCCTCAGGAATCTGTTGCATTCATGTCCATTTACACATCTCAGAAAGAGCTTTATCCCTGCTAATTCTTTACAGAATTTGTAAAGTCCCCTAAAGGTGTTGGAGACACCTGTGAATTGTCTAACTACAGATTGGTAAAATATTTAGTTCTGGGATTGGCTGCCACTGAAGAACCTAATTCCCACATAGGGAAAATCAAAAGATTTAACCTCTGTGCAGCTCTTGGGTATATTGCCTTTGAGTCTCACTATGAACAATTGCTGTTATATCCCAAGAAAATTTGCATCCTCTTCCTCTCTCTCTCTCTCTCTCTCTCTCTCTCTCTCTCTCTCTCTCTCTTCTTTCTCTCTCTCCCTCTCTCTCTTCCTCTGTCTCACTCTCTTTCTGTGCAACGACACCTTTTCCAGTGTTTTGTTCTATCAGATTTGCTAACATTACTGTGATATATCTCTATCCCATACTTCAAATTATCTGCACAACCAATAGTTTGGGAGAACCAAATGATTAATTTCGGATGGATATCATCATTTAGTAAGTCAGTAACAAGAAAAAAATATGATCAAAGGAATAGAAAACAAAATTATACAACCATGATCTTAGGAAAATCATCTTTGCATGGTCTTAGGCAGAAGTGTTTGCTCTGAGCAGTAGTACCTTTAATACAAGAATTTTCCTTGAACCTAACATTTCTGGAGTGTTTTAGTTTAAGGCACCTGTATTAGTTAACTTTCCATCACTGTGACAGATGCCTGAGATAAATCAACTCAATACGAAGAGTGGTTTGTCTTAGCTCATGGTTTCAGAAGTTTCAGTCTGTGGTCACTTGGCCTATGGTAGCATCATGGCAAGAGCACATAGAAGATACCTGTTTGCCTCTCAGTGGCCAGGAAGCAAAAAGAGAGAGGAGGCACTGGGGTCCCAGTCTTTCCTTCAAGAACAAACCCCAGTGACCTGACTTCCTTCCACTCCTAAATCCTACCACTCCCAATAGCACGCCATGGGCAGGGGGCTAAGCTTTTAGCACATGCGCCTTCAGAGACATTTCTGATCTGAACTAATAGGTGTTTGTCCAATTCTGTGTACTTCTTCTTTCTTTGGTATTTTTTGTTTTCCTTTTTTCTTGTTTGATTCCAGGAATTGAACTCAAGGTGTTGTGCTTGCTAGGTAGGCACTCCACTGCTGAGCTACATCCCCAGCCCATGGATACTTCAAAGCTGCAGATTACTGGGCTTTCGTGGTTCTTTCTTTCCTTCCCACTGCTGTTAGTTAGCATTTGTTCACTTGTCACTGCTGTTATATTATATTACCAGATTGTACATACAAGATTATACATATAATTGTACATGCATATGAATCGTACACGCAAGACTATGTGCAGACAGTTGTACATATGTACAGATCATGCATACCCTTAGACCTTATGTCTTTAACAATGTCTCAAATTTTTGCAGAATGAAACTCAGGCTCTCTATCATTTGTATTCCAAGCAATGGTCTGAGAACTGACTTATTGTTAAATAAGGGACTGCTCCCATAGGTTCATTAGATCCCTTGAGGCCAGAATGCCCTAAATATCTAGCTACGATGGGGGCAAGTTTAGGCATGTGGGATAATCTGGACCATTTGCTTAATGGCCTTTCACCTTATTATGTTTTCCATAAATCTTCTGAGTTCATCTCATTCACGGAGTTCCTGGACATCTTCTTTACCTCAAATAAGTGATGAAAGAGCCTCAGCAGACAAATCCAATCCCTGCAACATATTGATACCAGGCAATTTTGACCAAGTTGCTTAACTCCTTCAAGACTGCTTTGTTCCACTGAATTACAACCCCAGCCCACCAAGTCTTGTCTTAGTAAGCATAAGAAAGAAGTTGACAACAACATGTTAATAAGCCATGTCAAGAGTATTCTGTCAAATGCTGAATGGTATGCCTGACATGTAATAGTGTCCAATAAATAATAATTACAGTAACTATTGCCTGCAGTAAGTGGCAAGGGTCTGTGACACTTTAGTGCCCTAATAATGCTATCCTCAAATACCTCATCATCAGTGCCCACTATGGCTTCACTGAGGAGGCATCGCTGTGCTAGGGCCACTCCGTCCTGTGGCATTTGAAGTCAAAGGACCACATGGTTCTACTTTCTTCATTTCCTCCCATTGTGCATGTGTACTGATGACCCTCTGCTCCTGAACACAGCCTTCTTCTCTCTGTGGAGCAGATATCCATTCTCACATGAGAAACTCTGAGAACAATGCCCAGAATACATTCTTCCTACAGGGCCTAAAGATGAAAGCGTAAAACTACTGGACGTAGTGCCTTATATTGATCCTGGAGGTTTGATTTGAATTGTAAAGATGTGATCATTTTGACTTCAGTTAAAATCTGTGCGAGTTTTTTATTGTGAAAATGTTTATCTTAGAAAAACATGCTGTCACGGATACCATAAATAATTCAAATTTTGATGAAAACAGTCTATATCAAGGGGCATATTAGTTACAAATTGGATTTTTTTCTACAAATCTATAAAGTGCCTTAATATAAAGACACAAAAAAAGACAGGAGTAGGTTCTTTGCTTAAGTGATCCACTGTTTGTGTGATTCCTGGGTGACTTATCAACTTTACTGCACTGTGATTGACTTTCCATTGGCTAACTTCCTGGAGAGCTTACAATAAACAGTCTATAAAGCCTCTGAGTAGATGAGACCCTTACTGAAAATGCAGGTGTTTAAACCATGGGTTTTTGTTTTGGCTTTTTTCCTGCGGATTTTCCCTGGAACATAACCATTTGTGCTCTGAAGTGCAGGATTGAGTGACAGTGATCGTGAAATGACAAAAACCATTGAGATTCTCTGGGGAAAAACAAATGGAGGGACTGCGTGCGTTGTAAGAGGCCTTATTTTGTAAGACAAGCCTTTTGTCGTCTGTTCAGTGAAAGCTCATTTTAAGAGACAATTAAACTGCTGTAATCCTAACTGCCTATGAGAGGCAGTCCAGAAAACTTAGGGTAATGTATCCTACTGCTGTGGAAAATGTGAAATCCTTGTTTTCAACTTTTTAATTTCCATTTTTATGAATAACAAGGCACAGAATGACTGAAATGCAGATTCCCATTAGTAAATTTTTGAGAAAGGTAGGACATCCTACATCATGAAAATCTGGTCGTGAGGTCTTGTTAAACACTTCCGTTATAAAATACTGACTTAAAGATGGCACCAAGGTGAGCTCTTCAAGAAACAATGAGAGCAAGAAAACCTGGCAAGCATTTTGTATCTTACACCATTAGTTACACTTTTGGAGAAATGATGCTTGCTTCTGAATTCATAAATATGCTTTGGATTGCCATCAGTGTTTTGGAAAACTCACATTGTATTCAGAAGTCACTTCGGCTTGCTGGGTCAGGCACCAGAACCCATTTGTGGGGGCTTTGGAGCTGCATCATGCTCCCCAGCCGCCCTCCTGCCCCACACGGCCAGCTCTGGCCCAGGGCCCCAGGGCCGGCTCCTGAACTTGCCTTCCTTCTGCACCACTGTGGTAGTGCTGCCTCCTCTGGGTTGCCAACTCCTGTACAGCCAGCAAAAAATCCCATCTCTTCATGGGGGCTGCATGACCTCTTGTCAGGGTGAATTACGCTGGTCCTTACAGCAGCAGGCTGTTTGACCTGTCACTGCCTCGTCACCGTAATTCAGCCATCTTGGGAAGGGACCACGGCTCCTTCATCTCTGTGTCTCTTCCAAAAACCAACTAGGGCCTGGCTTTATGTGGTAGTTACTTGGTAAATATTGGTTTACTGAATTGAGTTTTCTCATCTTCACAGCCTGCCCTATTTTTTCGTCATGTAAAGCAGGACACACATACACACACACACAACAGTGGTACAGGTCTTGTGGCAATTTTTTTTTTAAAGGGACTTTCCATCTCCCTGTCAAGGGAGACAGTTCATGGTAAGGCTTCCTACACATCTAATGTTTCAGCCCATCAATGTTGTTTTTGCCAGGAAGCCATTTTGTGCCTCATTGCTTTACTGAAAACATAACAGCCTTGTGTGAGCCCGACTCTCAGCTTGAATGCCATTAAAGAGTAATGAAGGGAAAAGTTACATAAAAGGCCTGAGTTATTATAGTAAATGCATTTCAAAGATCACTTCAGTGGTGAATTATTTTATGAGATAAGAGAATCAGGTTTCACTGTGGCAAGATTTTGCCTTTTTCTTTCTTTTGATAAAATTCTAAGCAATTTTGAAGAGTTTCTTGAGTTACACAAGTTGCTTATTAAAATGGCAGATTCTCCATCCTCACCTTTCATAAGTTTCATAGAGATCTAAAGTGAGACCTGGAAATCTGAATTATAGAAAGCATCGGCCAATTCTGATGTGAATAATCCATAAGACCGAACTTTAGAAAACATACTTTAGGAAAGTGACAAGGTAATAATATGTTAATGGAGATGGCATGTTCTCAAAATATTTAGTAGGCAAGAGTCACATAACTGAGTTCCTAGGCTGATTTTTAAGAGACACGTAGATGAATAAAACAGTGTCTCTTTCCGTAAACAGCATCCAAGATTCTAGGAAAGTTGGGTAAAATTACTTGGTCCGAGCATCCTGCCATTGATAAATTATCAGAGCAAATTCTCTGGTGTTTCCTGATCTAATTGCAAGAGTGTTCTGGGCTGAAGTAGACATTTCATAAACAAATGCTAAGTAAGGAAAAGCAATACACTTTACACGGCCAGAGAAGTCAGACAGGATATAGTGCCTCCTCGTTTTGAGGAATGAGTTGGATTTACAGATTCAACAGCTGCTGAGCCTTTGAACCGCACAGAATCATTCACCAAGTTGTTGCTGCAAGTCCATCAACTATTTCCAGCTAAGATATAAAGGGTATTAAAGCTTTCTAATCTGCCACGCTAAATGGAGTTCCAGGAATAAGTACTCTGAAGACCAGAGTTTCCGTGTGGCTCCCAAATCATGACCTACCTAGAGTAACTATAGTCATTGATATCCTGAAAGGTCAGAGGTCCTGCATCCCACATTTCACTATGACCATGAGTTAGGAATTACCCCTGATTCAGCCAGTGTGTCATTCCAGGACTCTATTATATGTGGTTTCATAATCATCTTCGGTTTCCCAGAAGAGTAGACTCTTGAATATTTTAGGAAATAAAAACAGAAGCAAAACAACAAAAGATTGAAACTTGTAATTCTGTAAAACCAGTACAAACATGAAGTGGGCATACAAAATATACTGTTAGGTTACAGTAGTGAAAAGAAGTTTAAAATGCTTCTGATTCAGGGTGTATGGAAGCTTCAGCGATGTGAACGCACCAGTGAGCAGTGCTAATAGTGTTTCTGAGAATAGGAGAGTGAGATCTCAGGAGAACACCGCTTGGCTCTAGGTTAGCTGTGTCTGCAGAAAAGCGTCATGTTACACAGTCGCTGGGATTTATGAAAAGAGGTGGGAACCTGCTAAAACACCATGCCAATATCAGGTCACCTGAGAAAGAAAATATTAGGCTTGCCTAATAAGCCACCTGTTTCCACGGCTTATTAGAAGAGTGGATCACATTGTGACTCCTGAACTTAAGGAAATGTTAAACTATGTTTGGTTTCTTCAAGTCAGGCTGGTAACAACATCATATCTTAAAGAGTTGAAACAAAAAAAATGTCATGCTTTTAAAAAAGAAAATGCCAATTCAAAAAAAAATCCTGGCATTTTGAATAAAGTGTATTATCTTCCCTCAGAATCAGTTTATCCCAATGCATATATGTGATCAATTTTTATCATGCTCTCCTGTCATTTCTTGAATATGGAAATGAGTACAAATGAATGATTTTCTGTAAATCATTTTATTTAAACACAAGATAAATTTTCCAGGCTTTTTAGACCCTTTTTCTTTAAATTTTCATTTAACAAATACCATGAGGCATCCTCTCCAAGGATGTGATGACTGGCACTCGGGAATGGAAAGATGCACTCTATCTGCCCCTTGTGAGTTTATGTCTTGTGGATCCTTATTGGACATAGCGGATCGATGGTGTCCTGCAGGGCCACTTCACAAAGGCACTAGTGGGAACTTGGCCAGTGTCCTGTTGGCAGAGGTTAACGACTCTGTAAGCAGGCAGACATGGGACAAGATGAGCCCCGGCAGGCACACATACACACCATGGCTCTCTGGCTCTCCATGTCTGGCTGAACTTCCTGTGCCCCTTGCAAGGTGACCTGTGTGATCAGCTGAGCACTGAGGCCTGGACTGAGGGTGAGGAGCTGGTCACCACACGTTGAGGTTGGTTTCATGGCTTGATTATCTGTACTGGGTGTGGAAAGTGCTGGGGATCCAGATGCAAATTCAACATCATTCTGCTGTCAAGCATTTAGGGTCTCATCTAATAGATGCAGATAGATTGATAGACAGAGATAGAGATAGATAGATAGAGACAGAGATAGAGACAAAGATAGAGATAGATAGATAGATAGAGACAGTATGTTTCTATAGGAACTTTGAATTTCATGCAGAGGATAGTAGAAGCCCAAAGCAGGAATGCCAGCAGCCTGAGATGCAGGGGAGAAGGAAGCCAAGGGATGCGAGGAGTGAGTCAGGACTGGGCCTAGGAGGGTATCTGGTGTACCGTTAGCAGAACACATATGTAGGTCTGATGTTAAGGTGGTATGGTCTGCCCGACTGGGTGACTGAAACCATACAGAGTGTAATGGTGATATTCACCTGGGGCTGTGACATGCACAGGTCACCCATTAAGCTTGCTCCTACCCACTCACCATTCCCAGACTCTCCCCAGCCTTGTTCTCACCTTATGTGCTGGGCTTCCGGCCTGCCCAGACCCTGCAGGAAAACCTAGCACGAGGGCAGGGAAGAGACAAGGAAAGACAGGCCCAGGGCTTGACGGGCTCAGATCCAGCTAGAAACTCAGTCCACTCCAGCGCTGAACTGAGACATCCTTGAGGCTAATTGGGAGCAGACAGGATATTTTTCAGTCATAGCTTACTTGGCACCACCCGGTGCTCAGCTCCAGAGCCTTCTATCCAGCTGTCTACATTTCCACTCAGAAGTAATAGAATAACCTGAACACTTTATTTTCCCTCCAAGCTCTAATAAAACTTGGTCTTCCCTTCCAGCTGTTTTATGTGTTTTTCACGGTAATCTGTTTGGGGTCACAAACAAAACATAGACAGATCACTGTATTTTCTTAGCTTGGTGAGAAAAAACTGCCACAAGCAAACAACCTGGTCCACATGCAGACATCAGTGGGAGGTCTGGGAACCCAAGACACACAGTAGGTCAGTGTCACCTGACCCCATCCAGAACTCAGTAAAAGGCAAGTAAGGACTTTCGTTTGAAAATAGCCAAAAGCCTCCCTGTGTTAGACTGTAGAAAGTGACAGTTCATGTTTTCTAGGGATTTAGGTTCTAAATCTGGAATTAAAATGAAGGTGTAAAGTCAGCTGACAACTCATGAGAATGAAAGTGTTTGTCACAGCATTGTATCAGCAGCAGGGAGATCACACATTTGCCATCCACATCACGAGGAAGCCCATCCCCACAGATACATGGCCAGTTTCACGCCAAGAGCTTCCAGATTGCACAGCCCTTTCTTGTCCACATGACAGCACCCATCTGTCTCACATGTTCGTGACCAAGTGAGTGACTCTAGGTCGTGTGAGAGACACAAGGACTGAGAGAAGCCTCTGCTGACTTCCTAACCCTTTGACCTTCCTAGTCTCTCTACCCACCCTCAGGGCAATTGAACCAATCGAAACCATCAATTATAGACATACCAAATAACTAAATTGAGAGGAATGAAAGGTAAGGTTTCAGTAACTTTAGTAAGTACTGGTTTACTTGTAAACATCCTAGAACAGGAGAGAGAACAAGAGCTTGGCATGGTAGTGCATGCCTGTAATTTTAGCACTCTGGGAGACTGAGGCAGAAGGATCAAAAGTTAAAGCCCAGCCTGGGCAACTTAATGAGATCCTGACTAAAAATCAAAGGGGGAGGGTTGGGGATGTAGCTCAGTGTGAAGGCCCTGGGCTCTGTCCCCAGTGCTGCAAAAGAAGAGGAAGAAGAAGAAAAGAACAAGAATTACCACAGGTACTGACTACATGCTGGCCATTTTAGAACTATCCTTATATGTTAGTGCATGAGAGTAAATCTATAAAAGAAAATTTCTATAGAAATTTGTGTGAGCAGGTAGATAACAAGGATGAGTTCCTCCTTATCCTTCTGCTGTACATGGCTATCTAACAGTTTAATCCCTACAACAATTTATGAATTTGGTATTATCCTGAATTTACAAATGGGAAAAACTGTGACTTAGAGGGGTTAGAGTGACCAACTTCATCCAGCTAGTGAGTGGAGACTCAGGGGTATGAACCCGTACCAGTCTGCAAAAGCCCACATAGTTTTACCTTGGAACACACACACATACACACACACAGAGAGAGAGAGACAGAGAGAGAGAGAGAGAGAGAGAGAGAGAGAGAGACATTCCCTCCGGACTCTGGTTTATTAACACAAGCACTTTAGGAGCCTTCAGAAGCTTTGCAAACCCCTCTTCTAGTTTGGATCCAGCCCAGGGAGCATAGACTACACCTGCCACCTAGAGGCAGCCCTGGGCTTGAAGGGCACAGTAGCCAGGCCCATTTTATTCCAGGGCTACTGGGTTGCAAATCCTGGGGGCCTGTCAGAGAGGCACCACTTCCCCTGTGTCCTCCCCCAGCTCTCAGAAGAGGCCAACTCCCACACCCTCAGAAAGGAAAGAATATCACAGCCAAATACAACAAGAGGGAGTCTTCGTCTTTGCAGAAATGAAAACGAAGAAAGGAAGGCATTGTCCTCTTCTATAATTATCTCTCTGTACTCCATCCCCAAAATAATCTAGGTCTTCATTTTGCATTTGAGGTCCATTTGCGTATGACTTGCAAAGATAATTTCCATTCATTTGCCTGTTTTTGAATAAAGAAAAGTCCTGCTCGGAGCTTCTGATAGCATATAAATTAAAGATATGGAGGTATCTCATTGACATTCTATAGATGTGCTGATCCTACCCTAGGATCTCTCTCATCAAAAGATTTCTCTTGTAGTGCTAGTGCTGACTTATTAATAAAGATCATGCCTTTATTTGATTATTTATCTAATCAAGATTCACCTTCAGGTAAGCTCATTAAGTCTGCAGCTAACAGAGTTTGTTTGATGGTGGAATTACACCTGCAACCAAGAATGTTCCCAGGAGTTAGTGGTGAGAAACAAAGGTGGATAACCCATAAGCCCACATCGCCTCTCAAGTAAAGCATCTGAACTCTCTGCCAATCAGGCAGAAAGGGCACATAGTAGAAAGGTTAGTTTTGTAGAGTAAGGGCTGAACATTGTAATTGAATACACTTGGTAACAAAGCAACAAAAATGATAAGTACTCTATTCCATAAAAAAACCAGTGACTAATACCCATCCTTTCTATGCATTGTGTAGGAGCAGCTTTTCTAAGTGACTTTTATGTGAACTTCTGACTTGGATTCAGGAGGTTGGCACTTGAGGTGCCCTAGCCTGACCCCCAGTGACTTTCATTTAACCTGTTTGCCTCACTTACTGGTTTCCTGAACTAGGTGTATACAGCTAGTGCAATCTCATCTCTCCTGGATCTTATAGAAAACTGACAACTAAATCATCTTATTTTTATGGCAAGGTGCTGGGTTCAGCTGCTCTGAACTAATTCGAGTCCACTTTTTGTTAGGCTAAGAAACCTCTTGCTGAAGTGCCAAGCCACACCCCCAGAAGCAACTGGCTGTTTCTGAGAAACACAGGCTGAGATGATAGCTACTGAAGTAAAGAAACAACTTAATTCTTGTATTATTTGGTTGACTTTGCAGGCCTAAAACCAGTAGCCTGAGCATCTATTTAGAGGATAACAATATGCAACTATGGGGAATTTCCTTCTGAAGGTGGTAACCATTGTTAATTCCCTATTATCTTGTTTTAAAGTTCTGTATCATTTTCATTGTTTTGTTTGGTTTTATTCTGTTTTTAGTATATCTGATGGTATGGGCAGCTATTTCAAAGATAACAAGATATGGCAGCCATTGATTTCCTATTATCTTGTTTTGATTGGTTTTATTCTGTTCTATTTTGTTTGATTTTATTATATCTGATGGTATGGGCAGCTATTTTGAAAACAACAAGAGACATTATGGTAGGTACTGTTGATTTGCTATTATACCATTTTGAAGTCCTCTACCACTGTCATTGTTTTGTTTTGATTGACTTTATTCTGTTTTATTTTGTTTGGTTTTATTCTCTTAAAAAATAAAAAAGAAAGCAAGCAAGCTCTTGCTACTGGAGTGCCACAGTGAGAGTGGCCTACGAACAGCAGAGCTGAGTTATTGACTGAGGCCAGCATGTACCCGCCTAGGAAACTCGGCAGCTCAGACTTGGAGTTGTAATGGGCTAAATTATTTATCCAGTCGGATAAGAGGGAAAGCAGTTAAAAGCTTCCTGAGTTTATAGGCTCAGTCCCTGGATTCATACTGAGATGGGAAGCAGGCTAGAATCCATCAACAAAGCAGAAAAAAGCTTCCTACAACCCCCTTTCTAGTCACCTCTGACACCTGGCGTAAGCCCTAACTGGGTGCAAGTAAGCTACTTCCATCCACCTTCTGTGGCAGGTCCTGTGACAAAGTGCCCTTGAAAGTGCCTTTGCCTTCAGTGAGCTTACAGAATGCCCACCTGGACAGACAGGAAAGCACATGGAAAGTTAAATTTCCCATTCATTCATTCATTCAGACACCCAGTGTGCTAGGCACTGTACTAGGACTGGGGAACAGGTTCAGTGAGCAAGAGAAGAAAACAGATAATGATAAAACACCATCCAGCTAATGCAATGTGGGTAAAGGCTGTTAAACAGAAGTAAAAGGAGAAATGCCATGAGGCAGTATGCACCTTAAGTTCTCAGCAAGCGACACGTACAGTAAAAGCCATGAGATCACCATACTTCCTAGTTTTGGTTTTGATGTAAACAACATACCCAGCACCAGTCGCCAGCCTACACATGCGGTGGCTCTTCTAAAACCCCTCGCCCTGGAAGAGAGCTGATGTAGTTGAGGCCAGCACTTTGCGGTCTTTTTTTTTTTTTTTTTTTTTTTTTTGTCAGTCAAATGGATCAGGTTGTGGGTCTGGATGGAATGGGGCCTGGGAGAAAGGAATGCCCCTCCCTCCAGGGAATTCTCCAGTCTCAGGAGTTATCTTTCCAGTCCAAGAGGATGACCACAAGGACTTTTCATTGTAGGGTTTGGGAGGGGAAACAAAGACAAAAATCATCTACCAACTTGCTTTTTTATTTCTTTTGGTTTTTGGTTTTTGGTTTTTCACAGTGAATTGGGAAGTCTTATACAATTTTACTTTTCCCAAGGATGGGTATACTTAGTCATAGTTCTGTAAATATTATTTCTGTTACTTGCTACCATCTCTAGACGTCTGAATCTAATTTGTATCTCTTTTAATCTACCTGTCATTTTATCCCCTGTTCTATATTTGCATACATGACCTGGTCCATCTCATGTATCTCTTAAGGGCAGGAAACATGCCTTATGCATCTTTTTAAAACTCCTTGTCACTTAGCACATGGCCTTGTACATAATGGGCATCTAATGGGTACCTGTCAGAAGAACTGTATCATCCAAAAATGTGGGAATTTAAGGCCTTCCTTTGAGCCCAAACCTGAAACTTACAAAGAATAGCACTTTCCTCTTTGGGAAATATTCATGCACCTGAGAAGGAGAGGGGAGACTAACTTGATGAGGGATGGGAAATACCCAACCCTAGCTAACTAGATCGGCAAGGTCACTGATGACCTTCAGCAGTGAAGTTGATGTTCATGGCATATTACCCTCAGGTGCAGGCCTGACCTTGTGCAAACCAACACCAGATGTGTTGAATCTAAGGTCCACAGTGGGATCAGTCTCATACAAATGCATAGAGAAAACTTGAGCAAAAACAGCAGTAAATTTGGCTATGCTATCAGCATTGCTTAGAAATTATCTTAAGAAGTAGCATCAGGCAGGAAAGGGAAACCAAGACCCATAAGCTCCAGGAGGGTGCTTTCCATGTTGGAGTTTCAGTTCCTGATCATCTCCTGTCTGTATTCCATTCCCTGTAGGTGGAATTGGCTGCATAGGGCGAGACAGAGGTCAGGTTCGGAAATGCCTTGATGTGGTGGAGATCTACAACCCGGATGGGGACTTTTGGCGAGAGGGCCCACCTATGCCAAGTCCCCTTCTCTCTCTCCGAACCAATTCCACCAATGCAGGGACAGTGGACGGGAAGCTCTATGTCTGCGGGGGATTCCACGGAGCAGGTACTGGCCATTACCAACTGTTTGGGAACCTCTCTCAGGGCTAATTTTGACCTCTCTTCACTGGTCCACACATCTGTGAAGTACAAGCACTTGCAAAAGTGCGGCTTTTAGGGCTCAGTGAGCGGCTCAGCAGACCTCTGTGCCTGAGCTTTGCCTCTACCAGATGCAGTGATGTCTTCCCCAGCTGTTGGAAGGATTCCGTGGATGCTAGGTTAGGGCGTATCTGCACACAGCAGACCCTCAAGATACAGCAGCTGGGTGCAGAAATGAGAGAATGGGAGAAACGAGGCGGGGGGGGGGCAAATGCTTTGGAGGAAGACAAACAAAGGAAGGATTTCAAAACAGGCAAAATACATGGGAGCAGAGGAACGACCAGAAGCTGGTTAGTATCTCTGTCTTGAAGGCTTCACCACCACCACCACTTGAAGTCATTTCTTGCCAGTGTTTCTGAAGCAACCCCAAGTGCATGTATTTGATACTGAGGTTGGTTCCATGTATCTTTAGTGGACCATCACTGTATTCTACAGTATGGATTCCTAATTTTAACCTAACAGGGAGGTTTTTAGAGTTGCATAAATCTGACAGGCCGATATTACTGAAGTTTGATTAGTTGCATCAGTAAATAAGACAGAATGTAGTTATTTTAAAATTGACTGTTTCTCACGTCATTAACAGAAGCATTAAACCAGTGTTTGCCATGCAACACAGGCCTGCGGAAGAATGCTGGATTAAAACAGGGCTGGTAGCTGGGAGTGGTGGTGATCCCAGCATTTAGGAGGTTGAGGCAGGAGGATCACTGTGAGCCTGAACTACAGTGGAGACCCTGTCTCAAAAACAAAAACAAAAACCAAGGCTGGTGTGTCAGCAGAGCAGAGCCTCCTGCAGGTCTGCCTCCCTTTTATAAGCATGCATTTATATGTAACTTCAAGAGCAGGACTTGGGGGCAAAGGATGCAACTCAGTGGTAGAGCGCTTGCTTGTGCAAGTGCCCTGGGTTCAACTCCCAGCACTTCAGAAAACAAAACAAAAGAGAAAATGATACTAAGGTTTCCATTATTAATTCAAAGACATTTCCAAGACATATAAATCAGGCATGATAAACAGATCTTATTTTCTTCTTGATTCAAACAAAAAGATATTTTTCAGATAATTGAGAAATTTGAATATAGCCCAGGGTGTCAGATGCTATGAAGGAATTACTAATTTTACTAGGGATAATATATGTGTTGTAGTTTTATATAAATGAAGGAAAATTCTGACCAATTAGAGACTTTTCATAAGTATTTAAGGGAAAAATGACATGCCATCTGGAATCTGTTTTAACTACTGTATCTAGCAAAAATTTTTAATGAGAAGGAACAAAAATAGATTTTCCTATATTGGTAAATGTTGATAATTATCAAAGCTGGATATTGAGTACTAGAGACTATTGCTTTTGCTCGTTCTCTCTCGTGCTCTCTCTCTCTTTTCTTTTTGGTTTTTTGAGACACAGTCTCACTATGTACTCCAGGCTAGCCTTGAACTTCTGTTGATCCTCCTGCCTCAGCCTCCCAAGTGCTGGGATTGCAAGCATGTACCACCACACCTGGCACCTACTTTTGAGATTTTAGTACCGTGTGCTTGAAATGTACCACAATAAAGAGCTTGACTTTCTGTGTCCTTCAGAAGACTTTCCAGTGAGGTTTTCACTGTCTTTTCCATCTTGAGCATCATATGCCATGCTCAAGTAAAAATTGCACTCCATCAGGGTAGCAAGAAACCCACCAAGCCCTGGGCTGTCTCTAAGACGGGGTGAGGAGAGGGAGCTAGTGCAGGACCACATCCAGCAGAGCTCTTCTTTACTTCTGATCCCATGAAGTCCTCTCCACTCCCTGGGCTTTGGCTTTCTCTGGCCCAGAAAGGAAGAACAAAGAATCCAAGCAGTAGCCTCAGGCCTTCCAGAGGGAATGGGTGGGAATGAGTGTCTAAGGGGTTGAAAGACATTCTGTTTTCCCTTATCTTATTTTACTTTGTATAATATTGAGTCGGAGAGTTGATATCCCCCAGGTTTCCCAGGATGTGTAATGAACTCCACAAACTCCTTTCTTGGTACCATAATGGACTGATAATGCTTTCAGCCAGAGGGAAAAAGATGAGCCTCCAAAGCCTGTTTTAATTATGTGGCTCTCGGAGGGAAGATTGTGTGGGACTCACAGGATGCATTGTCGCTGGGAGCTGATGCAAAGTAGAACAATTGTATAATGGCGAGCCCCTCAGACCTGAGCAGGCACAGAATCCTCCCCGCTTGCCTGGCAGGAGATAAATGGACCTGTTTGCCCCATTTCTTCTCAAAAAACCACAGCCAAAGAATTCAACTCAATCTCAACATGGTCAACATTTAATGGGAAAGTATATAAATGTGATCAATACAATAATTTGTTTTTTATTAAAATAATGTTTTAAAAAGTAACATCTTGAGTTCAACACCTTTATCTTACCTCCAAGCCTCCTAAGATGACAGGTAATGGAATAAGCACAGTTAGTCAAAGGGGAGAAGAGCGAGGACAAGGACAGAATTTTGGAAGCCGGAGCGCAGATGAATGAGTAGAACTAACCAGACCTAAGAAGGTTTAATCTGAAACTGGCAATGAGAAAAGAAAATACCCAGAAATCTAATTTGGACCACAGAATCCTAGATAACCTCAGGAGTTGGCAAGGTAACTCTGGAAGAGGAAATGAAAATGACACTGAAGATTGGCTGAAAGACAGGAAAATGCCTGTCCCCCGCCCTAGATTTGCTGTGGACGAAGCCCGTCCTTCCCCTGGGTGGAGGCTGCAGAGGAGGAAAGAGCTGAGGCCAGGCATCCAGCACTGAGAACAGGGATTCAGGGAAAGATGGCACCCCAACTGTTAAGAGCTCCAGCTTTCTTCCTTTCCAGGAACCCCAGATGTGGGCAGCCATCCCTTCCAGACCTCAAAACAAGGCAAAGCCAGATCACTTGGCAGCGAATCTCAAAACCAGCTTCCATGGTATGGTGGTGTGATATCCACTCTCACAAATGAGCAAGCAGCTAAGGGTCACCAGATGTTTGAGCAAAACATGTATGTATATAAAAGACAGAAATAAAAGCAGCCAAGGGGAAACAGATTGTACCAGGAGAAGAAGGATCCTCAGGGAGATAAGAGGCTGCTGTGCCAGAACGACTTCCCAGAAAACAGAGCAAAATCAATTAGATGGAAAAGGGCAGAAGAGAAATCAAGCCCAGGAGGCTCAAGATTTGGATAATAGGAACTCTGGCAATAGAGAGAAGAGAAAACAGCTGGGCATGGTGCCTGTAATCCCAGCACTTGGAAGGCTGAGGCAGGAGGATCACCATGAGTTCCAGGCTACCCTGGGCTACATAATAAGTTCAAGGGCAGCTATCTCTCCAAGAGAGAGAGAGAGAGAAAGAAGGAGAGAGAGACAGATAGACAGAGAGAGAAAATGGAGGAAATAATTCATCATCATGAAGTAAGTAAAGAAAATTGCCTAGAACCAAAGTCACTAGATCAAAAGCAGACATCAAATGCCTAGGACAACAAATGAAAACAGACCCAAACCAAGCATATCACTGTGACCTTACAGAATATTAGGGACAAATAAAAAGCCCTAAAACTTTCTAGAGAGAGAGAAAAAAGTTCCATACAAAGTACCAAGAATTAGACTTCTGAACTATGACATTGGAAATGAGAAGAAAATAAAACAAATGCCTTCAAAACTTTGAGAAATTATTTTCCTCCTGCACAACCATACTTGCTGGACTATTGAACAGTGAGGGCACATTTCCAGCCAGGCAACATCTCGCGTTGTTTCCCCTTGTCTTTTTATCAAGCTGTCCTTTTCTCTGGGGAGACTGAGGCTGGAGGACTGTGAGCACGAGGCCGGCCTGGAAGAGCAGCTTCACCAAAACCGAGCATGTGATGTAAGAAAGAGCAGATGCAGGCAACAGGATCAAACACCGTAGGGAAGAAAGAAAATCCCTGGGAGGTCACGGAGAAAGAACCCTAAAATGATGGTTGCCCAAGTCCAAAGAGCAACTCGTAGAGAGCAGACCTTGTCAAAAGGCTGTGAGAGTAATGTCTTCAAGAAGAGAAACAGACTGAAACTTCATGTTTTGAAAAAGGGTCACACATTTGCAGAAGAGCATGAAAACTAACAGAAACAAAGCAACTTGAGAGCCAACAGCAAGTAATGCAGGACAGGAAAAGTACACCACACAACTCACCAGTGAGGCGCATTTATAACAGCAATGGTAGCATTGAGTTAAGCAGAGTTATGCCTTAACTGTACTAGAAAAATGGGGATACAGAAAGTAGGCAGGTGTGGTGGGGACAAGAGGGAAAGCTAAACCCACAATTCCCACAGTGTTGAGTTTTCAGTGCCTCTGTCTTGGTCTGTTTTCTGTTGCTGTAACAAAATAACTGAAGCTAAGGGCTTATAAAGAAAAAAGGTTTGTGTAACTCAGGTTCTGGAGTCTCAAAGTAAAGAGTCAGGTGGCCCCAACTGTCTGGCCTCTATGGGGCTCCCTTGGCCACATTCTACCATGCCAGATGACATCAAGGTGACAGTGCACACAGGGGCAGGTCACATGGCCAGACAGGAAGCCAGGGGGATGCAGGAGCCAGGTTTGCTATTCTAGAGCAGCCTGCTCTCTGGAACCAGCCAGAATGCTGAGAGCCATGGCCATCCTTTCTGAGGGCAGCATTGACCTAATTACCCTCCCTAGGCCCCAGCTCTTAAAGGGCCTTCCTCTTCCCAAGACCAGGACCACGGCCCTGGGGATCAGGTTGCCAGCACACAAATCACTAGAGGATGTGCTCAAACCAGAGCCTTCATCATCTGAGAAATCAAGAAGTGGCAGTGGTGTTTTTAAAAATGTTATTAGCAGGTCTAGTTGTCAAGGCTGGAGGAGTCAGACAGGGTGGAAAGAGAAGCAGTAAATGGGGGCAACACTTTTAAGGACTAAAACTTACGAAGTTATTTGACAGTAAGTCATGTGACTGGGTAACTGATGAAAAACTACTTCAGACACACAAGTGTGGTCTCTGTCAGTGATGGATACCATCTTGAAGCTTTCAGTGATATATCCTGCTGCAGCACGCGTGCCATAGGTTCGCCACCACTGGTCTATTATGAGAGAGGAATACTAAAGAGAGGATTAAGTAAAATATTAGTAGACATGTATTGGACATCAAATCCCCATGGGTCTCATATCTGTGTGGTGTCTCAGAGGGACACCAGCTGCCTTCTCTCTGGACTGTCCCTCCCAGCATCTTCCTGTCACAGACATCGTGGGCAGTGTGTCATTTTCCTCCAGGCAAAAGGCAAGCCTGGGACACATCAGGAGGTCTTTTCTCCACCACCAGCACAAGCTCAGGAAGCCAATCCTAGGCTTCAAGAAGCTCAGGGCTCATAGCACTAAGCCTTGTGAAATTCTTGCAAAATACAGAAGAAAGGGCACTTCCCAACTTGTTCGATGAATCCAGTGTTATCCTGATACCGAAAACCAGAGAAGGATGTTGCAAAAAGAAAATAATAGATAAACAGACTTTCTGAATATAAATGAGAGAGTCTTCTAATGAGATCTACAGTGCTGCACCTTTTGTCAATTAAAAATATATGCATAAAGCTGGGCATAGTGGTACATGCCTGTAATCCTAGCACCAGGGAAGCTGTGGTAGGAGGATTGCCACAAGTTTGAGGTCAGCCTGGGCTACATACGGAGTTCAAGGCCAGCCTGAGCTACATAGTGAGACTCTGTGTCAAACAAACAAACAAATGTATATATATATACAAGTCAGCTGTTTACAGTTTCTTTTAAACAAAAGAATTTATAATCAGTCCTTCATATCTGTGAGTTCTTTTTCATTATTTTTTATTAGTCCATGTTTGCAGTACATAATGATCATATTCCCTGTGTGAAGCTGGTGCGTGGACAGAACACATCTTCATCCCTTTTTTCATCTCCTTTCTTCCCTGTCTCCTCCCGCCCTCCATCTCTTGATTTCCTTCCCATTTGTGAAAGATCTAGCTCCCTGCTTCCGATTATCTCTCTTTTATTTTGCTCATTACTTATACTTTGGGTTTCTCATGTAGGAGAAACCATGCAATATTGAAGCTTGCGTGTCTGATTTATTTCAGTTAACAGTAATGTCTCAAGGTGCATCTATTTTCCTACAAATGACTCAAGTTTATCCTTCTTTATGGCACAGCAGTACTCCACTGTGTGTAGATACCACATGTTCTCTATCCATTCATCTATTGATGCACAATATAGGCTGCTTCCAAGATTTAGCTGTTATGAATTGTGCTGCTATAAACATGAGTGTGCAAGGGTCACTGTAATACAACATCCTTAGCTCTTTTGGGAAGATACCGAGAAGGGGGATAGTTGGGTCAAATGGAATTTCTAGTTTTAGTTTTTTGAGGAATCTCCATACCAATTTCCATAGTGTACTAGTTCACATTCCCACAGTCTCCCCAGCATTTGTTATTATTTGGTTTCTTAATGATAGCCATTCTTTCTGGGGTAAGATGGAATCTCAGTGTTTTTTTAAATTTGTATTTTTCTAATGGCTGGCAATGTTGAGCATTTCTTCATGCATTTATTGACCATCTGTACTTCTTCTGGTGTCTGTTCATTTCAGTTACTCACTTTTTGACTGGGTCTCTTATTTAGAGGGAGGTCTAATTTTTTTAGTTCTTTATGTATTACAAATATTAGTCCTTTGTCTGAGGAATAGCTGGCAAAAATTTTTTCCCATTCCATAGGTTGTCTCTTCATTCTGTTAGGTATTTCTTTTGCCATGCAGACTTTTTTATTTGAAATGATCACATTTGTTAATTCTCGGTATTGTTTCCTGTGCAAGTGGGGTTCTGTTAAGAAAGTCCTTGCCTATGCCAGCATCTTCAAGATTTTTATCTATTTTACCTTCCAGAGGATTAAATGCTTCTGTTTTAACATTTAGATCTTTGATTCATTTTGATTTTATCTTAATACATGCTGAAAGATACGGGGCTGGCTTCAGTCTTCTGCATATGAATAGCCAGTTTTCCCAGCACCATTTGGCTATCTTTCCTCCAGGGTATGTTTTTGGCCCCTTTGTCAAAGATCAGATGGCTGAATGTGCCTGGGGTTATTTCTGGATCCTCTATTCTGTTCCACTGATCCATATGTATGTTTGCAGCCAGTACCATGCTGGTTTTGATCACTGTAGCTTTGCGATATAACTTAGAATCTGGGATGGTGATTCTTCCTGCTTTGCTCTTGTTAACCAGGATTGTTTTGGCTCTTCTGGGTCTCTTCCAGTTCCATATGTTAGAATCGCTTTCTCCAGTTCTGTGAGGTATGCTGTTGGTATTTTGATTGAGACTGCATTAAATCTATGTATCAGTTTTGGAAGCATGCCCATTTTGACTATATGGGTTCTGCCTGTCCAGGAACAGGTAGTATCTTTCCATTTTCTGAAGTCTTGTTCGATCTCCCTTTTCAGAGTACTATAGTTTTTTTCATTGTAGAAGCCTTTTACTTCCCTGGTTAGGTTAATCTTAAGTAAGACTGCAAAACATTACTAAAAGAAATTGAAAACCTAAATCAATAGTATGACAGTATATATAAAAGTTGGTAAGATGATATTAAAATTCAGATGGAAATGTAAGAGACCCAGTATAACTAAAAACAATCTTTAAAAGAACAAAGTTAGAAGATTCACACTTCCTAATTTCAAAATTGACTTCAAAACTATAATAATCAAGACTGTGATAATGGCATAGAATATATATGGATCAGTGGAATAGACTCGTGAGTCAAGAAATAATTCCTTCTAGTTACAACCAACTGATTATAAAGCTTTCATGACAATCTCATGAGGAAAAGATCCTTCTGTCAGCAAATGGCACAGGAAAGATTAGAGATCCCCATGCAAAAGAATAAAGTTGGATCCCTACCTCACACCATGTACAAAAATGAACTCAAAATAGATCTAAAACTTAAATATAAGTGCTAAAACTATAAAACTCGTAGAAGAAAATATAGGTATAAACTTTTGTGATATTGACATAGAGAGTGGTTTCTTAGATATACCTGAAACATATACACAAAAATGGAGATAAATCATGCCTCAAAATTTAAGACTTGTGTTTCAAAAGGCAGCATCAAGAAAATGGAAAAACAACCAACTATGGAAGGATGAGAGAAAATATTTGCAAATTCTCTATCTGATAAGAGACTTGTATCTATACTATATGTAAAAATCTTACAAATCAATAATAAAAAGACAATTTAAAAAAGACAATTCATGTTTTTAATTGGCAAAAACAAACTTCAATAGACATTTCTTCAATGAGTGCTTAGCACTCCTTCCATTAAGTAAATGCAAATCAAAATCATGAGATGACACTTTGTGCCTACCAGGATGATAATAGTTAAAGAGTTGGATAATGACAAATATCGACAAGGATTGGAGAAGTTGGAATCCCTATACACTCCTGGGGAAAACAGAAAATGTACAGCTGCTATGGAAATCAGTCTGGCATTTCCTCATAGGGTTAAACCTAGAGCTGCCATGCGACCCAGCAATTCTATTCCTACGCAGGAGAATTCTAAATATATGTCCACACAGAAGCTTATACATGAATCTTTACAGCAGCAGTGTCTGTAACAGTCAAAAAGTGGAACAACTCCAGTATTTATCAACAGAATGGATAAATAAAACATGCTGTATTTATGTGGTAGAACGTTATTTGGCAATAAAATGGAATGAAGTTCTATTACACACTATGACATGAGTGAGCCCTGAAAATGTTAATCTAACTGAAAGATTGCAGCCACAAATGACTATATATTGTATGACCCCATTTACATGAAATGTTTGGGAAAGGCAAATGCACAGTAACAGGAAGTAATTTTGTGGTTGTAAGGGGCCAGGGGAAGAGTCAATGGAAAGTGACTGGTAATGGGTACAGGGTTTACACTGGGGTGACAAATGTGCTCTAAAATTAAATAGTGGTGGTGGTTGCACAACTTTGTGCATATGCTTTGAAAAAACACTGAATTATACATCTTTTAAAATGAAATGGATAAGACTGGTCATGGTGGCACACGCCTGTCATCTCAGCACTTGGGAGGCTGAGACAGGAGGATCACTGTGAGTTCAAGATTAGCCTGGGCTACATAGTGAGTTCAACCTGAACTATGTAGTAAGACCCTGTCTTAAATAAATAAATAACTTTATAATGTATGGATTATATGTCAATAATGCTGTTTTTAAAAGAAAAAGTCAACTGTTTCCCCTTTCCTATCCCCAAAGTAGTCAGCTTTTGGGTCTGAACTTCCTGTCAGGAGAGAGCTTATAAGTAGGTCGCTGGGCGGAAAAGGCACAGGTGGCTCATTCCAGAGAGAGGTTTTTTGAGACAAAGACAGAAGATGTTGGTGGCAGATGACACCTAGTGGCAGAACCTATTGACTGCTGTGAGAATATCCAAGAGATGGCAGCACTGTGGTCTTGGGAATTGACAAAAGATTCCCAGGAACTGAACACCAAAGGCCACCGCCATGTTCTTTAGCACGGGGCGTCCCAGGATTCTTGTGTACCAAGAAGAGGGGCTGCTCCCCAGGGCACAGCCAGCACCCTGTTGACCAAGCCCCCATTTGGTTTTACTCTGTAACTCTCTGGGTACAGCTCTCTCTCTTCCTTTGTCTCCCTCTCTCTCTCTCCTTCTCTCTTACCCCCATCAGAGCTGTTTCACTATTGTCCTCGACTGACTTCTAGAGGATCCAGGCAACATTTCCACCTGAGTCTCAGCCCTTCCCCATCTTCCCCTCCTTCACCCAGAACCGGGAAGGCTTCCTGCTTCCCCTTCTGTCCGACAAGACCTCCCTCAAACCCCTGCTGTCTCCTCCAGTCCAGTTGGGACCTCGTCTAGGGTAGACAGGGAGCAGCGTGTGACTGAATTACTGCCAGGGAGGGAAAATGCACTGGGCACTACCGCACGGATTCCCACTAACGCGGGTGGCAGACAGTGCCCTGGCGTTGACTCAGCGCCACACACTGTTGCAAGCGCTGCTCATGGGTTACCTTGATCTGCTCAGCAGCCTGCAAGGCAGAGACTGTCCTCACCCTTCCTTTACCGGTGCAGAACTGGAGACACCTGAAGAGCTCACACAGCGGGTAAATGTTGAATTTGGGATTCAAACCTAGATATGGAGTCTGGCCTAAAACTCTCTATTTTTAACTGACAGGTTAAACTGTCTCTCTACAATAGATGAGTTAAATTATAAGTTTCAGTATGGGTTGTCATCTTTCATGAGGTCTCCAAGCTATTCTAATAATAGTCAGGATTGAGAGGCACCAGGCTGGCTGGTGCCTGTTAGGGTTCATCCTTCAACATACCTGGTCACATCCCTGCCACGCAATAAGACCACATTGAGCCTGAAGACACAGACACAAATATATTCAGCTGCAGCCCCAAGGAGCTCGTTGAGGTGAAATAAGAAAGCTGCTGTGTTATTGGTATAATGGCTCAGACAGCTGCTTAGTATTAGCTATGCTCCCTGAAGAAATAGCTGACCCCCAGGTTTGGAGCACAGGAACTACAAGGTGAGCGTAGGTTACATTTGTGTTCCAGAAAGCAAGTCAGCTGTCAGAGACCTCAGGAGCCATATTAAAAAACAGAGAAGCCAGCCTAAAAGGACAATCTCTGGCAAAATTCAGAACAATTTAAACATCAAAAGTCATAACTGACCATAACTGATGAAAATGAATAAAGAGCCAGCTAACTAATGTATAAGCAATGGTAGAAGGGTAGAAAAGATCATCGTAGCCGGGCGTGGTGGCGCACACCTTTAATCCCAGCACTCGGGAGGCTGAGGTAGGTGGAGCGTTGTGAGTTCAAGGCCGGCTTGGGCTACAACGCGGCGCAAGGCTGACCTGAGCTACATAGTGCGACCCTGCCTCAAAAAAACCAGGGCCAGGAGTTTGGCTCAGTGGCTTAAGCGCCTGCCCTGGCAGGCGCAAGGCTGTGAGTTCAATCCCCGGTGCTGCAAAAAAAAAAAAAAAAAAGAAAAGATCATCGTGTTGTGACCCCGAATAATTAGCCCAAGGACAAACCATCCATGGATGCTAGAAGCACTCACTGAAAGCTTCTAGAGAACAGGATATTAGCATGGCACCAAAATATTACCAAACAAATCACATAATAACTCCAACAATGGCGAACCTGAATGGTCACCATTGTATCCAAATAATCCTCATTCATGAGGGCATAACTGTACAGTATTTGCTTCCTGTGTGATACAGGAGGAAAACTTACCACCACCACCAAAATGCTTAATGTGTGTAATCAAACCTTCACATTTTACCTCAGTTTATAGAAGGAGTAACAAGATAAATGACCCTATGAGGAAATATAAAATTTTAAATGTAGAACATTCTATAAGAAAACTGTTCTAGAGTCTTAAACTAATGTCAGTGAAAGGAGACCAAAAACATAAAACAACCAAATAGAATGGTTGAATTCTTAATGAAACAGTTATATTGGGCATTTTAGAGACAATTGGGGAAATTAGAAGATAGGTTATCATGTATTATTTTATAATTAATAGAAATTTTCCTAGGTGTGATGATTGTCTTAGTCACTTTCTTGTTGCTGAGACACAATACCTGACACCCACAATGTGAAAGAGGAAAGGTTTATGTTGCTCATGGTCTCAGTCCATGGTTGGCTGGTTCCAAAGCAAAAGCAGGATGGTGAATGAAAAGCTGTCCACATCATAGTGGGCAGGAAGTAGAGAGAGAAAGAAGGAGCCAGGGAGGGAGAGACACCCTCCTGGTGTGTGCTGTGCAGTGCTCCATTATGTGTAGCGCCGCAGGAAGTCTGTTCCTCATCTGCTGAGAACTCTCCAGCATCGCTTTGGACTCACACTGGGGCTGGTTCCAGGTCCACAACAGGCTACTGTGCTGGGCTCCAGTCAGGTGCAGCAGGCACAACAGCACCCAGACTGAAGGCCTGGGCAGCCATCTGAGAACCTGGAACAGCAAAGGCTGGCATACCACCTGGAGGAGGCAGTCAGAACCTGCCACCAAACCGGAAATGAGTGTCATGTTTGGTTTCCTTGCTGTCCCCTGGCCTGGACTCAAAGGCAGATGCCAGCTTCTTCCTCACCTACCCAAATGGACCCAGCTTCCCCTCTGGCCAAGGCCACCACCTGCTGGCTGTGCTTATCTGTGACACTCAAGACCCTCTTCTACTGGAGTAGCAATGCACAAAGCGCACCATACAGTCAAGCAGAGGGGCTCACACCTGGAATCCCAGCCCCTAGGAGGCTGAGACAGGAGGCTCCCAAGTTCAAGGCCAACCTAGGCTACTTAGTAAGACCCCTGTTTCACAATAAAAAGATGTGGTAGAGCCCTGACGTAGTACTCATAAAGCCAAGTTCCACCCTAAGTGAGGCAAAAACAAATTTTCTTAAAACATACCACAAAATCAAATAGAAATTAGAATCAGTCAGGAAATGGGATGGAGGGAAATAAAAATAGAAAAACAGACGAGGCAAGGTGCAGTCCGGGTTGGCGTACACACAGCCCCAAAGCTCGCATTACACGCTGGCGGCCCCCCGGTGCGCTCGCTCACCTCTGACCTTACTGAGGCCAATACCTAAGGAACTTGCGCCCTGTTATGGCTGCAGCGTCGCCCTGGTGAGAAGAAGCCACTGCACCCCTTCTGAACCGGAGAGAAGCTTCTCCCCACAGCGTCCTCCTGGCTGGGGGACAGTGTCCTGTGACAGACAGAGCAGCAAGGCAGCTCCCCACCAAAGAGCAAGTCAGCGGGAAGCCATCCTAGGGGACCCTCAGCACATCCCGTTTCCCATTTTTGGATGGTCTGACCAATTCAACGGTGAAATGCAGAAGAAAGCAGTGCTTCACCCGCTTTTCCACTGCAGCACCCCCAACACCAGACAGCACCCTTTAAAAAGCACAGGGGACAGGCCCAGGCTCGCTGCCACTCACCCAGAATTTCTTTGACACCTGGTTATTTACCTCGAAAACTCTAGTGAGTTTTTCCTGCATAATATATCTGTGCCTGTCTTCGAAGGAAATAATGCTCTAAATCGCTCACTAGTGGGGGTGGCGGCATGCAGAGTCCCTGATTCCTTCAGGGACTACCGTGCTGCTGCCTCTAGCCTGTTTATTCATAGATAATTAACTGAATTGAGAAGAGCTGACACGGAGCTCGGCCTCCTGCCTCTTCTGGTTAATATGATAATGTCCCAGGACCCAGGCCTCGCAGAAATAGGTCAAGGCGAATGCCAGCGCCCCCCACCCCCTGTATGAACTCAGCAGAGTGCCGAGAGTGACCCCAAGAGGTGGAACAAGATAAGCCCATGCTCGTTCTGAGAGTCTCACCAGGGTCTGTCATCCAGTGTTCTGCCTATCACAGCGACTCAAGCTCTCAGGTCTCTGCTTCGCTTCCTGTTAGTGCAGCAATTTCATTCCACAGAAATCAAAGAAGAGATGCCTAGGAAAGAGGCGATATGCACGCTCAGCTCTGTAAGTCCTCAGGGAGGCTCCGGGGAGCCACAGGGCTGCAAGATGGGGAAGTCCACCAGCTCTGTAGGCTGAAAGGTCCAACCTGCGTTAATCTGAATAAAGACACTGGAAGGCTTCCTCTGCTAAAATAAAACAAAAGCAAAGCCCTGGCTTGGCAATGCTGAAAAACACACTTCGAGGCCATCACGGAAAATGATGGTTACCTTACCTCAGTGGCAGGAACAAACAGGAAGATGTGATTTGGGCCACCGATCAGCACGCCCTGTTTCCTGGTGGGATGTGGTGCCCACCCCGCCCCCCAAGGCTGCCACACAGTCTCCTGCGAGGCAGAGGCAGACAGCAACCATGTCCATTGGCAGTGTGGAGGGGCAGTGGCAACACTGTGGCCTGTCTGGGGATCCCCGGGAAGCCCCCATTTTGTTCCACCAGACAAATCAGTTTGTTGTTGCTCCCAAGAACCCTGACACAATAAACACAGCTCCTTTTGCACTTAGCAGCACAATTTTGAACTATGGGAAGCAGAAACTGAGAAATAAATAGTGTGCCAGGTGCAGTGGTACACACTTGTAATTCCAGCATTTAGGAGGCTGAGGCAAGAGGCTCTTGGCAAGTTCAAGGCGAACCTGGGCTACATAGTGAGATCCTGTCTCAAAAACCCAAAGACAGAGAGAGAGAGAGAGAGAGAGAGAGAGAGAGAGAGAAATGGGCAAGCCCACGAAAATGCGTGGCACCACTCTTATAAACTATCCGGACAGATGGATTTGTAAAACTAAAGCAAAAGGAGACTTAGAGCTGAGCTGTTCAACAACACAGTCCGTACTCAACACCACATGTGGCCATGGTTACCATATTGGACAATGTAGATGACAGAACAGGTCCCCATCCTGGAAACTTCCCTCTGATACTACTGGTGTGACGAAGTTCTGTAGGATAATTAGTACATTTAGTTTCATAGAAATAGAGCACTCTATGCCAAACAAACAAAAATATACTTCCTTTTGACACTTCTAAAGTCACTGTGCCTGGTAGTGCATCCCTGAGGCAGGACGATCACCATGAATTCAAGGCCAGCCTGGACTACATAGCAAGAACCTATCTCAGAAAACAACTGCTTCCACAAAAAAAAAATGATAATAATAATAAAAAACACTTCTAGAACACTTACATTAACTAACAATAAAAGAGGACAAAAGAAAATCTGAATATATTTTCCAAAGAAGAAATTATAAAAGCTACATACTCTGTCCACAATGCAATTAAATTATAATTTTGCAATGAAAGAATAGTCCAAGACACATACATTCACGCTTATATACACGCTTGGATGGAAATTTTAAAACATCATTTTATAAATAAGTCTTGGGTTAAAGCAAAATTGAAGCCTGAAATTACAAACTATGGAGAAATCTAAACCACACTAGGAATCTTCTACAAAGCAGAACAGTACTAAGAGGAAAATTTAAAGGCTTGAATGTATGTATGAAAAGAGATTAAAAAATGAAAATAAATGAACTCGGCACCCATTTCAAGAAGACAGAAAAAAGGAATTCTAAGTAGAGCAAAAGAAAATCTCAGATATGTCTTTCTGCTGAGTCCAAATTACTCTATCTAGCGCTATTCAAAATTTTTCACTCGAGGTAAGAGGCCTGACCTAATTCCCAGTTTCAGTACTGATAGTATATTCATTAGAATTTTCTAAATAAATTACATTGAAAGACATAAAGTAACCCCCAACTCCCAAAATTGGGAAATATATCAAGCTTCTCACCGAAATGATTGTTCAACCATTAGCCCTTCCCAATTTGGTTTACAAATTTAAAATATAAGCCCAAACAAAACCATATTCTGTTTTGGGTCTTGTCTATTTGTTTCTGGTACTGGAGATTAAACCCCAATGACCTTCATACTGAGCTACATTCCCAGGCCTTATTTAAAATTTTAAGACAGAGTCTTGCTAAGTCGCCCAGGCAGCAAGTCTCCAACTTGAGATCCTCCTGCCTGCACCTCCCAGCATGCTGGCGTTGCAGACGTGTGCCGCCATGCCTGGCTTGAATAAATCTCTCAGTGTGAGCAGTAATGTGTCCCTTCTCAGCTTTTTACATTGAAAACGCTCTGTAATCCCCTTAGAGCATCTTTGTGCCCCTGTCTGTTCATTGTCTCTTGGTGCTTAGTGCCTCGCTGAGGACTTGGCTTACCACAGTGCCGACGGCCTCTGAACTTCATAGCCCATGACATTTTGTCTCCCTACTGTGCTGTATCTCAGATCGCCATGAGGTTATCTCCAAAGAAATCCTGGAGCTGGACCCCTGGGAAAACCAGTGGAATGTTGTCGCCATCGACGTCCTCATGCATGACAGCTATGATGTCTGCCTGGTGGCCAGGATGAACCCCCGAGACCTCATCCCCCCGCCCTCGGACCTGGTGGAGGATGGCAGGGACCACTGAGGCCAGCGTGGCAGCAGGCCCTTGGAGTGGAGCGCACCCTGCCCGCCGGCTGTCGCCATCCCAGGACGTGGCTGCCACCATGGTGCACGTGTGTTTCGGTGTGTGGTGGCCTGGGTGAGCGCTGCGCTGTGCTGTGCTGGGAGGCAGGATGCAGGGCCCCTCAGACAGGACACTAGGAGGCAGAGGCGGTGGCACCCGGGAGGAGCATGGGGAGAGCCTCAGAGTGTGGGGATGGAAGGATCTCACTTTCTGAGTACTCAAAAACAGAGGGTGAGCCAGGCATGGTGGTGCATGCCTGTCATCCCAGCACTTGGGAGGCTGAGGCAGGAGGATCGCCATGAGTTTGAGGCCAGCTGGGCTACATAGTGAGCTCAAGGCCAGCCTAAACTACATAGTGAGACCCTGTCTCAAAAAACAAAACAAAGCAGACCTCCCCCAAAAAAGAAACAAGAGCAGAGGGTGCCATCCACAAAGGTCCCCAGTGGGAAAGCCATGCACCTGTATGACATCCTAGCCCCCTGGGCCACACTGCCTTGGCACAGAGCTTGCTACCAAGACCAAAAATAAATGTAGTTGTAGCTAAATGACCACACCTGCAAGGACAAGGGCTCTGGAGAAAGAGAATTCTCTCAAGACAGTGACACAGCAAAGGAAGTCTTCTCTCTGCTGGGCTCCTGTCTTAGCAGCACTGCTGCAGGTCACCATCGAAATAGCCGCCTGCCGCAGCCTGCTCACTGGCAGCATGTCCACACCCCTCTGGCAGGCACCCCGAGCAGAGGATTCCTCCCAGAACAGGGACACGGGCTCCGTGGCCCTCAGCCCCAAGGGTCAGCACCGCGTGTCAGGCCAGACTTCCGCAAGTGCCCCTGCCCAGTCGCCCCTTCCCCGCCCTGAACACCACAGGCCAAAGGCATCCACCGGTCGGAGGGGACAAGCAGCCACACCCCAGCTGCCTGCTGCCCTCTGGGCCCAGACTGAATCTGTCCCGTGTCACAAGGTGAGCACAGCGAGTCAGTCACCAAGTAGAGTTTAGGGGCGACGGTGAAACACCATGTGGGGAATGCTCCAACTCACCCCACCCATCTTTGCTGAAGCACAGGGTGCGCCTGCAGGTGGCTGGTGCAGGAATTCTGCGCAGCACGGGGCACCATGGCGGCGGAAAACTCCCGGGCTTTGCCAGGGAGACAAAGCCCACACTGCGACAGGCCCTCCTCATGCAGACTGTGACTGTGGCGGCCACAGTCCGTGCCCTGTATTCCAGACACTAACTGACAGGCGAGCCAAGTCCACTAGAACCCAAACCAGTGGGAAAAGAGTTTCTGGGGGCAAAAGGAGGTCCAGCTCGATTGTTCCCAAAGTCCCCTGGCGTGGGGATGAATCTCTGGTGGCCGGAACGGGGTGGTGTTCTGAAGCCACGGGGCTTGGTCTGGCGCCTAGGGAGCTGAGTTCGAATGAGCTGCTCTGCTCCATCAAGGAGGCCGCACTCTGCTGCTCTACCCGTGGGCACCCCTGGCCAAGCACAGGCCCGTGGCCTCTGCCTCCCTGAGACGTGAGCCTGCTGGAGCTGCCTGAAGGACGGGCAGGTGCCCAGAGACAGGGATTCCCAACCTATTCCCAAAGAGTGACTTCCCAGATTTAATTTTTCTTTCTGACCTTGGTTTGTCTTTAACATAATAGACTGCATCTTGTTCGCGTGGTTATTGTGAGCTTGGGTGCTTCTTGTCCGGCTTTCGTATTTATAACCAAACACGACAGCCACTGCCTCCTCAGGCAGATTAGGGCCACTGCCCTGTGGCGCAGCCCACGCTGTGAATGAGGCTTTGTCCAGGACTGACTGCTTCCTGTCCCTGAGACACTGGGGAGCACAATGGGAAGGAGTTCGGCTGCAAGCGATCAAAGACCGCAGCACCACCACGCTGGCTCTGCGCATGTTCTGGGCAGTAGCACTGTTGTCCAGTCGACTTTATAACAAGCAAAGGCTTTAGATCCAAACTTGCAAAATAAAATGTTACTCATAAAGGATTGCTTGCATGTTGGTTTTTACTCTGTAGCTCCGTGTGTTTCATCTGAGAGGGGTTCCTGAGCTTTAGGGGTGCTGAGCAGCCCCGGAGCAGGGAATGGCCAGCCAGATGGGACAGCAGAGGAAGACAGAGGCAGGCCCATGAGGTGGGAGACAGGTAGCGGGTGGCCACAGTTTCCAGGCAGCTGGGGCACAAGAGGATGTCTCATGGTGTTACTCTCAGCTACTCTAGAGGCCGAGGCAGAATTGCAAGTTTCAGCCCAGCTTGGGCAATCTAGTGATTTCACAATATAAAAAACAAAGAAATAAAAAACAAAGAAAGGCCTGGGGTGTAGTTCAGGGTGTGAGTTCAAGCCTCAGTACAAAAGAAGGAGGGGGGAGAACAGAGAAGGAGGAGAGGAAGAAGAGTGGGGCGTGGCGGACATTCTAAGTAGGAAGAAGCAGGGTGGAGGGAGCCACCAGGTCACCACCCGGGCTGAGTGGTGGCATTTGGGTTTGGGGTTGTGTGACGAGCCGAGGGTGTTCTCGAAGCTTCCAAGCCTGGGGGCCAGTAGGAAAGACTCCAGCTGTTGGAGCCTGAGATGCTTTATGCACCCTGTCAACTCTGGCTCCAGTAAGGCCTGTAAGGAAGAGGCAAACTCTTTTTGAAAGTGGCCCATGAGAAAAGACAGAAGGGCCAAGAGTAGTAGTGTACCCCTATAATCCCAGTGCTTGAGAGGCTGAGGCAGGAAAACCACCACAAATTCAAGGCCAGACTGGACAACATAGTGAGACCTTGTCTCCAAAAAAAAAAAAAAAAAGATACAGAGAATGAAGAAAACATGTTTAAGAGATGCCCTTCCAGGGAAACAAAGGTCTGTCTGTGTTATTTCTTATAGCCACAGATAAATTGACTATTATCTCAAAATAAGGAGTATGAATTTCCTATTTAGCAAATAATGTAACTCAGCATTCATTTAATTTTCAGCAACCGAAAATTACTATATTTTGTAACTGGAAAGACCACTCCTAAAACCAGAATGCTATGATCAAAATGATGTCTTTGGGTCAGGAATACAGCTCAGTAGCACAGCACCTGCCTGGTAAGCACAAGGGCCTGAGTTCAATTCCCAGTACCAAAAAAAAAAAAAAAAAGATGTCTTTTGTTTCCAAAGACTATCAGTATACCAGAGTGATGCAAAAGTACTAACAAAGGCAAGATGCACTTCAGGAGTAAGGTGAGGACTGATCCCCAAGATACCTCAGGGTAAACACTGCAGACACGAGCAGCACTGGCAAACAGCAAAATGGTTAATGTAGAAAAAAAGGAGAGCAATGCCTGTTCTGCCCACAGGCTCAGGAAAGCTGCTCTGGGTTCCGTCTTCTGGAGTGTACAGGATCAGATAGATTCTAAACCACCTGGGTGCTTAACTGGCACTGCCCCTTACTAGTTATGAGAATTTGAACGCTCTACTCCTCACTTTTCTCACTATAGTGGGAATAATAACAGCACCCACCGTGGGGTTACCATGAGAATTAAACAAGAAGGCATGTGTTAGGCTCTTGAGATAGTGGTTGCCATAGTAAGTGCATAAAAATACTAGTTAGCGAAAGTAGTAGTCATGAGAATTCAACCGCAAGCTAAGGTCTATACAGGCTGAAGCAGACAAATGGGAGACTTGGCAGCAGGTAAAACTGGAACTCAATGAGCCAGGTGTGGTGGCACACATCTGTACTCCCAGCACTTGGGAGGCTGAGTCAGAAGGATCTCTATAAGATTGAGGGCAGTCTAGTCTTCACAGTGAGTTCAGCGCCAGCCTGAATTACATAGTAATGATGTAGGAGATAGGGTGTGGGCAAGCTGGCTGTGAAAATGAGCAGGACCTGTCAATCACGAGATCTCAGGGCACCGCAATGATCCCATATGCGGAACTTTTTTTTGGAGACAGGGTCTCTTAGGCTCCCACCAGATGTGTATGGCATAAAAGAAGACCAGATGCCACAGGGAGCCACTTTGGTGAGCCCCCCACGATAGCCCACACTGAGCTTCTCAGAAGCAGTGTGTATTTTTATTTTTGTTTTTATCCTCTTTCTCTTTGGCCCAAATTTGTTCCACGGAGCTAGTTTCTTCCATACCCATTCATGCCACACTTTTAAAATAAATTTTTGGCCTGTCTCGTCCAATTCTTTATTCAAGGCAAAAAGACCCTGAGATAGTTTTTGATTGTCGAGCCATTTCTAAAGAAACTACCCTCTAACAGCAAGACCCTGTCTCAGAAAAATTGGAGTCCCAGATAAGCTTGACTCTCCAAGAAGATTCTTCCTCATCCCAGAAAAGAAAACAAATTATGTAATAAGAACAGAGAAAAATAAATGTAAAAAATATTTAAATGAGATCTAAAATTAAAAATTCAATTGAAGAGGAAATAAAGTATGAGTCAAAAACGCTGTCAGTTAAAAATGCATTCAAGGGCCGGGGGATTTAGCTCAGCGAAATAAGTGCCTGTCTGGCAAGCACAAGGTCAAAAGTTCGATCCCTGGTACTAAAAAAAAAAAAGAAAATGCATTCAATACCCCTACTGAACACCCCAGCTCAGCCTTGCCTCACTTAAACATGTCAGAATCCTCACATCAGCCCATAGCTGGTGTCAGGGAGAAACACAACACATATCACTGTCCAGCAGAGATCAAAATCCAAAGCTGAAAGTATGCTTTCTCTGAACACATGCTGCTAGCACACCATCTGTGTTAGCTGGACTTCCATCAACTGTGACAAAATACCTGAGATAAATCACTTAAAAGAAGGGAAGATTTATTCTGGCTCATGGTTTCAGAGGCTTTAGTCTTCAATTACTTGGCTCTGTCCCTTTGGGGCTTTGGTGAGAATGTAATGGTAGGGAGTGTGTGAAGAAGATCTTATCACCCCATGGTACCCAGGAAGAAGAGAGAGAGAAGTTGGGGTCCCACTACCCCCTTTATGGACACAACCTCAATAACAAGCCCCACCTACCAAAGGTTCCATCACCTGGCAACAGGACAGGCTCATGACCAAGCCATCAACACATGGGCCTTTGGGGACATTTGAAATCCAAATCACAACACCAACAGAAAGTCAAAAAAGTGTAAGTCGAATTATTCCTAGATGTGAGCCAACTGTGTAAGAAAAAGGCCCAGAAAGCAGAACGAAAAGATAGGACAGTGAAAACAGTAAGACCTAGAGAATCAATCCAGTAGACCCAGCAACCAGCTAGGAGAAATTCCCAAAGACAAGACAGAGAGACAGAGGAAAGGAAATGACCCCAGAAATGGCAGCTTTCCTAGGGGGTCACCTGATGGGAAATTCCAGAACTTTCAGATGAAGTGGAGACCCTCAGAGTTTTGAGTGGGTGGAGTAGACAATGGAAGGGACAAAGACAGGGACATTGGAAATCTCAAGAGCCACCACTCACTCTGGAAACCAATGGAACAAAACTTTAACATTCTGGAGGAAGTTCACCTTCAACCTACTTCCCTACTCCCAGTCTTGCTGTTTGGTAAGCAAAAGAGCAGAATGGAGGTGTTTTTCAGCATGCAAAAATTTAGGAAACATTTGTTTGTTGTCTTTTGTTGTGCAACAAACTGCACCCACACTCAGCAATGATCCTTTAGTTCTACCTTATGACTCTGTAGGCCAAGAACTCAGGCATGACTCGATGGGTGACTCATCAGTTCCACATGGTACCCACAGAAGTCCTGGGTAGTGTTCAGGCCTAGCCCCATTTGCAGGCCTGGTAGGTGGTGTAGATGGCTAGAAGGCCGGGCTCCCCACAGCCTCTCCAACATGGGAACCTCAGAGCTCAGAGTACATGTTCCAGCAAGCTTGGCAGAAGTTTAGCCCCATGTGACCTACCCTCTGAAGTCTCCAACATCACTTCCACCACACTGTATTACTAGAAGCAGTCACAAGTCTCAGACTCAAGAGGAAGAGAAGGTCAGGGATTTAGCTCAGCAGCTCAAGCGCCTGTCTGACAAGCCCAAGGTGGTGAGTTTGATCCCTGGTACAAAGAAAAGAAAAAGAGAAAGAGCAAAGACTTACCTCTCGCTGACAGTAAAGCCAAAGAACATGCAGCCCTATCTTAGAACTGCCACTTCCACCTTCCATGCACTTCTGAAAAGACTCTTCTTCAAGGATATGCTCAAGCAGAATGAAGGAGTAAACCCAAGAAAAGTGAGACATGGAACCAGGAGACAGTGAATCTTACAAGGATGGCAGTGTTGAGGAATCTCAGACCAGTTGACTTGCTGTGGGCCCAGTTAGCATCCATTTCAGGTGGAAAAAAGAGAAAGCATGACTCCAGGAAAGATTTCCAGCATAAAACAAACCCAAGGCACAACTAGAAAGACTAGATGAGCAATTGGGGAAATGCTAGAATCAGAGAAATGAATGAAGTGTGTAAATGGAGAGAAACGTGCAAGAGAAAACAAGAGGCAATGATAACCCTAATAAAGAAATCAAAAAAATTTTACAGTGTAAACAAATAAGTATTTAATTATAGGATACTACTTGGATCTAAAATGAATAATTGTATGTAATTACAATATCTAAGCATCATATAACCAAAAAAAAGAAAAATAGCTATTTGAAGAGATTGGAGGAGGAGAGATATATAAAAGCTAACCAACTTGTAACATCTAAAATCAATAAACCAAGAAGTAGCAGCATGAACATACTATTTAGAAATAAAGGATATGTACAAAAATGCCAGCTAAAATCTAAAACGTTCAGCACGGTTGTCTCTGATGACCAGGTCTGGATAGAGGAAGGAGTAGGGCTGATAACTAGAATATGTATTCGTAGCTTTTTGAAATTTTCTCTGTGCATGTATGAATTCATTAAGTGCTAAACATTTGACATTTAAGATGAATTAACACAGTGCCTGCCTGGCAAGCATGAGGTCCTGAGTTCGATTTCATGTACAAAAAAAGATTAATTAAATCCAACCTCCCTCCATGCATGCTATATGCATGTGGTGAAATAGTGCACTGATCCCTATTAGGATTTACAATTAACACATTCATCAATCTAAAAAAAAATTGCAGTAAAATATATTAAAAGGGAGTCTTAAGCCTCAAGGTTTCCCAGCATAATGGACTCTGTGAGCTGGATGGGACCTTAAAGATGCTCTCATGGGACACTGGCCAGCCATGTGACCAACTGAGCTGACGTGGAGCCTGTGCCCCCACGACACAGAGGACACAGGCTCACCGTGGCCTGTCCTCAGCCTATCCCCAGCTGTGTTGGGCCCAAGAGCAGCCCTCATCCTCTGACCAGCAGATCCATCCCACACCATCTGCTCAGATGGTCCCATGTGGCTGGGAAAGCCAAAGGTCAAAGAAAAAAGAGAAACATAACTAATTGGCCATAACGTGACTTACTGATCATGTAGATGTGTTGTCACACAAGGGACCCACACACAAACTGAGTGGGGCTGTTCACTCCACAGGTCCACGTCTGGCCCTTCCACTCAGGCTGCTTCTCTCTGGGTCACTCCCTGCATAGCCAGACCTGCTCACTGTCACCTCTGGTCAGGGAAAGAGGACAAGGAGACCACATCCTGGGACTCAGGAACAACTTTGTCCAGGAACCCAATGATCTCTGCTTCAGTTTGCAATCACCTTTCTCTTGTATTTGAAGCCTGAAACCCACCTGGCCCCAGACGCCATTTTCTCCCCCATTTCAAATGTCACTTGGTTCGCTCAGCAGCAGTCCTTGCCTCATTTCACAGGACCTGCGGAGGCCAGCTCAAAGGCACAACTGGACAACATGATGTATTTTACATGCCTTTCACAGCAGCTCTATCTGACAAACGTGTCCAACAGACAGACTCCCATGCATGAAGACACCATCACAAGGTGCCAGCAGAGGCAAGAAGCAAGCTCAGGGCCACCCATAGGAGACGCTGTAGCTGTACCATGAACACTCTGCAGCCTTTACAAGGAAGGAGACAGAGCTGTGGGACCAGCTGAGGATTTGCTGCTCTGTCCAATAATAAACAGAAGAGGAAGGATCTCTACAGGAAGCTTCTATTTGTATAAAAAGACAGGAAATAGATGTGCAATGACCTTGTGTATGCACAGAACCTCCTAGAATTGCACACACAGGGCAGGGGGAGACTACAGGTAGAAGCAAGATTTGCTTTTCAGTATACGTCCATTTTAACTGCTTGGATTTTTTTTTTTTTTTGCATGTGCATAAAATAACAAGAACATAAGTGTTCATGAAGACACAAGACAGTTGGAACCTTTGTAGACTGCTAGTGGGAATGTAAAATGGTGCCACCACTGTGCAAAACAGTTGGCATTTCTTCAAAAAATTAAATTAGGCCTAGTATACCAGCACTCTTGGCGACTGAGACAGGAGAATCACAAGTTCAAGTCCAGCCTGGGCAACTTAGCAAGACTGTCTCAAAATAAAAATGAAATAGGGTAGGGGTGTAGCTCAGTGTGAAGGCCCCGGGTTCAATCTCCAGTACTGCAAAAACCAAAACAGTATGACCATATGTTTTAGCAGTTCTACTTCTGAGGTATATTCTCAAA
This sequence comes from Dasyprocta punctata, assembly GCA_004363535.1. NCBI lineage: Eukaryota > Metazoa > Chordata > Mammalia > Rodentia > Dasyproctidae > Dasyprocta > Dasyprocta punctata. The sequence goes on from RJWM01010306.1 coordinate 37,988, forward strand.
AGAATTAAATGCAGGGACTCAAGTAGATCTGTGCACCAACATTCATAGCAGCAATATTCACAAAAGCCAAAAGGTAAAAGCAACCCAAGTGCCCACCACTAGGTGGATGGATAAAATGTGGTCTATCCATAAAATAGAATATTATTCAGTACTAAAAAGGGAAGAACTTCTGGCACATTCTACAGCGTGGATGAGACAATAAAAATGCCAGTTACCAAAAGACAAATGCCATATAATTCCACTAATATTAGTTATCTAGGACAGTCAAACTCAGAAAGACAGAAAGTAGAGGGGGTTGCTAGGGGATGAGGAGGGGAAATGTGATATTTTATGAAGATAGGGCTTGAGTTGTGAAATGCAAAGAGCTCTGCAGGTGAGTATTGGGTGTGCTTGAACTGTGCATTTAACATGGCCCGATGGTCAGTGTTTTGTGATTTTATTTTACTGCAATACAAGTAGCTCTTTGACTGATGCATTTCCTGGGAGATTCTGCAAGTCAGGGAGGAGCTCTGCTCCAGGGAGGCTGCCCCTCTTGTTGCCAATCAGCCTAGGGTTCTTTTGCTCAATTCAAATGGAAATCACGAATTGACACAGCTCTGCTAGCAGACCTGATGTTACCAGATGGCATCAGGTAATGCTGGATGCATGCTGGATGGGTGTGCACAAGTGTGTATGTGTGTCTAAGGGTATGCATGTATGTATATAGGTGTGCACATGTGTATGTGTTCATGGGTGTGTATGTATATGAGTATGCATATGCATGCATGTGTCTTGTGTACGTGTGTATGGGTATGCATATGGGTGCCTATGGGTGTGCATGTGTGGGTATGGACATGTGTGCAGAAGTGTACCTCTGTAGGAGGGGGTGGTAAGATTCCTAAGATGCCAGCACAGCACTCACCACCAAGGCTGGTTGAGCTGAGACAGAAGACAGGGACAGGTGGCCGGTTTTTTCACATACTGTGATTGCTACGGTGTAGCAATCACAACAAAGCACACATGTAATCTTATAGAAAGACATTCTTTGGGGTCTTGGCAGTGTCTGCTGTGTATGTGTGCATGTGTCTGTACCTCTATGAAGAGCAACAGTTTCTCTGTACTTTTAACAACAGCAACAATTACATCTGCCATCCCAGCCCTAGGCCCTGTGTCCAGGGCTCCCTGGACACCACCCTCCTGACAACCTGCCCAGCCCTGCAGGAGGTGGATGCTACCACGATCTCCATGTTTTAGAACTGTGAAACCAGTCATAGGTCCAAGGTCAAGGGACTGAAAGCACATGGCTGCTGGGACTCTCACCCAGCTCAAATAACAGCAGAGCCTACACCAATTCAAGTACACTATCCCTCTAGCCCTGGAGGCCATGTGAGCGGGTAGCCTGGCAGCATCCTGACTGGTGGCTGGGGAACCTGCAGCTCTGTGCCCCATAGCCTGGCTTTCTGCTCAGAGCCCAGGGTTTACACTCGGCTACTTCCCCCAGGCCAGGCACCAGCAGAGAGCCACCCTGCAACAGCTGCAGGTCAGACAAGTGCCAAAGAATACTTATGACATCAGGCTCTGGGGAGAAGAGTTGTGCTGCCAAGAATATGGACTTGGACCCTGGCTAGGGGATCTAGCAAGGAATTATTGTCTCCATTGGACACCTGAGATGGCTGCACCCCAGGAAGGCTGCTCAGCATGTCAGGTCTAGGCAGGCTGAGGGCATAGCCCACGTCATTCATTGCCACACCTTCCCCGTCATCATCCAGGGGTCTTATTCTGCCTGAGCCATGCTCCTATAGCCCTTTATCCTAATGCTCAAGCCTTGCTGTCCAGACTCTCCCCATCCCCGGTGACAACTGCCCAGCTCTGCTCTCCTGGCATGGTTTTCCCTGGGAACACAGCACCCTGAGCTGACCATGCAGCAAGCGCACAGGAGACACTGCTCAGTGGAGCAGCTCCTCCCCCTTGTGGTCAGATAGCGCTTCTGTCCTGCAAGGAGTCAAAGGACAGTGCTCCACCCCAGCAAGAGCCAGCAAACCCACTTGCTTGTGGCACAGCCTGGACAGCTGAGGTCAAAAGAAGCAAAAACAGGAGTGACAATGTCCCTTCCACATCATCTAGACACAGGGTACATAAGGGGGGGGGGAATTCATAAGTGGGAAGAAAGCTTAGAAAACGGGGCATGGCTATGAGCTCATTTCAGAGAAAGGAAAGTGGGAATGGTCAATAACCTGGAGGGAAGGTGCTCGATTTCATTAGGATTTGAAGAAGAGCAAGTTCCAGCCGTGAAGTAGTAACTTCCCACCCCTCTGTTGCAAAGACAGGAGCATCACAGTGAGGCCTAGAAGAAGGTGTGCTGCTATTTGGTGCACTACAGTGCCAGTGTTTGGGAACACATTTGGTACTACTGGACTTGATGAGGTCACAGGCAAAATCACCCTTCCACCCTTCTGGGTGCAGCCCCATGGACCCCTGGCCCAGGCATAGGAGAACACTGGTGGCAATGCTCTTCATAGAGGGCTGCGGGAAGGTAGAAGAAAACTAACTCAATGTCCCCAACAGGACAGCAGGGAACTTCTCCTAGTGTGTTCATCTGACAGAATTCCCAGGGGCAGTTAACAAATCAGAATATGTGCATCTGTGTGACTGATCTCAGAAACATAAAGGTGAATGAAAACGAGCAAGTTGCAGATTTATAAATTCCATATACCATTTAGGTAAAATGTTTGAATTTTAATTTCCTTGTCTCTGTTAGAAAGTAGTAAGGCATATCGGTTAGGGTTCACTACAGGAACAGATTTAATGTAAAACATGCATCAACGGACTTACTAAGTAGGCTGACAATGGGTGCCTGTAGAGTCAAGGTGGAAGAATACAGAACATGTAACTGCATGCTACAGAGTTGGAGAACGCAGTCAAAAATCAAAGGCCTGGAGTTCACTAGAGAGTCTGGTGTGAGTCTGTGCTAGAAGCCCCGAGGAAACTCCAAAGACAATGGTGAAGGCGGGAGCTCCTCCAAGGAAGAAAAGGGCTGACTTCCTTCTTGCCTGACATATCCAGAACCACGTTCTACTAATCCACTATGTGGTTCTTGATCCATTCAAGCAGGCACCACATTAACAGTCACACGAGGTGTGCCCTAGCAGGAGGAGAAGGTGGGAGATGGGTGCCTGCCTGTTCCAGGTGAGGAGCTATGTGAACCCTGGCGTCTCCAGCCTGGATCACACAGCCTTAAACCAGGGGCGGGGGGCTGCAGAGCAACCAAACCAGAGTTCCCACCAGGTGGGTTACTCCTCCAGGCTCGACCCAACTGTGTTAGCGGTAGTCCCAGTAAAAGCCCACCGCTCCTCTCACAAAGAAACAGTTTTCTTTTCTGTTCCCCTATAACCTTCCCATTTGTACCAACTGAGGCCTCTGTGAAGTCCTTACCCTCCCACACAAGCTAATGTCCCTGGGTAACAAAGTCCACAACCTTAACCCTGGGAGCCTTAAGACAAATGATCTCACTATGTGGGTTTTTTTTTTTCTATTCCAATCAGATTTTATTGGTACATGCAAATGAAAATATCACTCAGATTCCACCTCATCCCAGAAAGAATGGCTAGTATTACGAAGTCAACTAGTAACAAATGCTGGAGGGGCTGTGGGCAAAAAGGAACCCTTCTTCACTGTTGGTGGGAATGCAGGTTGGTGCAACCTCTGTGGTAGTCAGTGTGGAGATCCCTCAAAAAGCTAGAATTGGAGGTCCCATTTGACCCAGCTATTCCCCTTCTGGGTATCTTCCTGAAAGAACTAAAAATACCTCATCACAGTGATATATGTTCATCGCTGCCCAATTCATAATGGCTAGATCATGGAAGCAGCCTAAATGCCCCTCAACTGAGGAATGGATTAAAAAGTTGTGACATTTTTATGTAATGGAATACTACTCAGCTATAAATAACAACAAACTAGACAGTTTCGCCCTCAAATGGATGAAAGCTGAGGATATACTTCTCAGTGAAATGAATAAGTCACATATACGAGACTATCGTATTGTTGCACTGGTGCGATGAACTGAAACAAAACCTATGCATATATAAAAATTAGTTGCAACAGAGAAAAAGAAAAACAGAATGTTTATTTGATATTTGAATCTAATTTTGCTTTTTGAATTACATTTTTTTGTTACTGCTTGAAAAAAACAGGTTTTGAAATCTTTAAAAAAAAAAAAACAAGACAGCTGGGTGTGGTGGCGCACGCCTTTAATCCCAGTACTCGAGAGGCTGAGGTAGGCGGAGCGTTGTGAGTTCGAGGCTGGCTTGGGCTACAACGCGAGCACAAAGCCGACCTAAGCTACATAGTGCGACCCTGCCTCAAAAAACTAGGGCTGGGAGTTTGGCTCAGTGACTTAAGTGCCTGTCTGGCAGGCTCGAGGTTGTGAGTTTAATCCCTGGTGCCGCCAAAAAAAAAAGACAGTTTAGTGTATTGGTAATGATTTTTTTATTCAGTTATGCATTGAATAATATAAATTTCCCTCTGAATCCTATATAGGTGCATGATTAAATTTTGATAAACTATTTTCTTATTTTTATTTATTTCACATTCTTAAAATTTCTCTGTTCAGATGTTTTATTTGGACTATAATATTATAAATGTGTTCTTTTATGTCCCAATATAATTCTGTCTTCCGTTTCTGATTCTTTGCTAAATTTCATTGTGATATGCCAGTTTACATTGTTTACTTTGTTTCATTAAATTTCTTAGTGTGTTATAAAAAAAAGATTTTATTGGTACATTTTAGATACACATAATATTCACATTCATCATGGAGAATTTGTACCTGTACATGATATAATTTTTCTTTTTCCTCATTCCCCTACCCTCCCTTCAACCCCTCCATCCCTCCCTATTTTTTTTATATTTTTTATTCTTATTTTTTAATATTTTATTAATAATAGAAGACAAGACAGAAGAGAATCCCCCATACTTGCTACATTGCCTGCTGTAAAGTGATGCTTGGGTTGCTGACCAGAGGCCTGGCCAAATCTACAAAACAAAAGTTGCTTGATGTTCCTTGGTTGCTATCAATTTAGCCAGAACTCTGAAACAGCAGGTTGCTGACGGGGTGCGGGGAGGGGGCGGGGGTTGTCCCTGATTCGCGCCGGTGCAGCTCAGCCCGGCGGGGGCCCCGCGAGGAGCCCCTCTCGTTCTCCTCCAAGGTCCTGGGTTCAGGACCCCGGAAGGCAGTCCATGTTTAGTCCTGATCGGTGCCTGCGCTGCTCAGGCCGGGCGGGGGAGGAGCCCCTCTTGTTCTCTCATCCCTCCCTATTTACAATGGCTTTGTTTCCATTTTTTCCTTCTTTTTTTTTTTTTTTTTTTTTTTTTTACTTTTCCCTCCTTTCCCTTCCCCCTCTCCATTTGAACATTTTCTTTCCATTTCACAGTATCATACACTTTGGTCCTTATTTACATTTCTGGTTTCTCACACTAGAGAAACAATGCAGTATTTACACGTGTCCGATTTCACTTGACTATGGTCTCAAGGTGCATTCTTTTACCTAGAAATGTCTTGAGCTTATCCTTCTTTATGGCAGAGTAGTACTCTATTGTATAAAAAAACCCACAGCTTTATCAATTCACCAGTTAATGGGCATTTGGGCTGTTTCCAAGATTTGGCTATTACAAACTGTGCCACTATCAACATGAATGTGAATATAATGCTGAGGTATGATGCTTTTAATTCTTTTGGGAAGATACCAAGAAGGGAAATAGCTGGGTCAAATAGAATCACTAGTCCTAATTTTTTTAAGGACTCTCCATACCGATTTGCACAGTGGTTGCACCAGTCTACACTCCCACAAACAGTGGAGAAGAGCTCCTTTTTCCCCACAGCCCCACCAACATGTTATTGGTTGATTTCTTGGTAATAGCGATTCTTTCTAGGGTGAGATGAAATCTCAATGTTGTTTTAACTTGCATCTCTCTAATGACCAGTGATGTAGAATATTTTTTCATATATTTACTTGCTATTTGTACTTCTTTATCTGAGAAGTGTGTATTCAGTTTTGGACTGGGTCTTTTAAATTTAGGGGATCTAGCTGGGCGTGGTGGTGAATGCCTTTAATTCCAGCACTCGGGAGGCTGAGGTAGGTGGAGCGTTGTGACTTCAAGGCCGACTTGGGCTACAATGTGAGCAAGGCTGGCCTGAACTACATAGTGTGACCCTGCCTCAAAAAAAATAGGGCTAAGAGTTTGGCTCAGTGGCTTAAGTGCCTGCCTGGCAGGCATGAGGTTGTGACTTTGATCCCCGGTACCGACAAAAAAATAAAAATAAATTTGGGGGATCTGATTTTTTTAGTTCTTTATATATTCTAGATATTAGTCCTTTGTCTGAGGAATAGTTGATAAAAAATCTTTCCATTCTGTGATTGTCTTTTCACTCTGTTGGTGGTTTCTTTTGCTGTGCAAAACCTTTTATATATGAGATCCCACTTGTTGATTCTTTGTAATATTTCCTGTGTGATCGGGGTTTTATTCATAAAGTCTCTGCCAGGTATATAGCACAGTGGCACAGCACCTGCCTGGCAAGCACAAGGTCCTTCAATTCCTGGTACCAAAAAAGAAAGAAACAAAGGAAGGAAAGAAGAAAAGTCTTTGCCTACACCTATGTTGCCTTACTTTTCTCATTCCTGAGACAAAAGAGGAAAGGTTTATTTAGCTCACAGTTTGTAGAGGTTTCAGTTCATTATCGGCTGGCTCCAAGGCAGGGTAGATGGCAGACAGGCATCACAGAGGAGAAACAGTTTGTGGCAGACAAGACAACAAAAGCAAGCAACTGACAATAGCAGCTCCTCTCTGTTTCTTCATTATTTTAAAGATAATAAAATCCAACAAAACAAAACAGAATAAAGCCAATCAAAACAAAGCAGTGAAATTGGTAGAGAACTTAGTAACAGGATGCTAGGAAAACAACAATGGTTACCATAGTATATCTTGCCATATTCATAATTGTTGTCCATTTCATCAGATATAGCAAAGTCAAACCAAAACAAAACAGAATAAAACCAACCAAAACAGAACACTGAATAAAGCAAAACAATTAATCAGAACAAAACAGTGAGAACAATATTGGATTTCAAAGACAAGATAGAAGGAAATCCCCCATATTTGCTATATTGCATACTGCTATTCTCCCAATAGATGCCCAGACCGCTGGCCCCAGGCCTACAAAATCAACCAAACAATACTATCTTTCATTTGCCTTTTGTACCTCTGTTGCTGTCAACTCAGCCTGTCCTCTGAAGGAGCCGATTGCCTACGGTGAGGAGAGGGGTGTGTTGATTCTCAGTCCGCACACCAGTAGGCTCAAGGAAGTTACTCACTTTTCTTTTCCTGGACCCCATATGCCTTGTGTGGCTTACCAAAAAGGCTGGCTAGTTGGCTTCTTGGTGGGCTCCTCCCAGTCTCTGTTCTTTTTGTATTCTAACTAGGCTACCCAGTTTAGGGCAGGTGCCAAAAAAATCAGTGGACTAATTTAGTCCACTTCATCCCAGCATGACACATTCTAGATCCAGCCACTTCCGAAAAAGCCTCATGTATGACTGCATGAAGCTTTGGGGGGATACTGAGACACAGACCATACCATACGTCTTCAAGAGTTTTATCTATTTTATCTTCCAGTAGATTAAGTGCTCCTGTTTTAATATTTAGATATTTGATCCACTTCAATTTTATTTTAGTACATGGTGAGAGATATGGGTCTAGGTTTAATCTTCATCATGTGGAAGTTAGTTTTCCCAGGCTTTTTTTTTTTTTTTTTTTTTAGCACCAGGGATTGAACTCACAACTTCATGCCTGCCAGACAGGCGCGTAAGCCATTGAGCCAAACTCCCGGCCCTAGTTTTTTGAGGCAGGGTCGCAATACGCTCAGGCCAGCCTTGTGCTCGTGTTGTAGCCCAAGCCAGCCTCGAACTCACAACATTCAGCCTACCACAGCCTCCTGAGTTCTGGGATTAAAGGCATGTGCCACCACGCCTGGATCTCAGCACATTTATTAAAGAGGCTATCTTTCTACCAGTGAAGGTGTTTGGCCCCTTTGTCAAAGATAAGGTAGCTGAATGTGTTCACAGTTGTTCTGCATCTTCTATTGTGTTCCATAGATCTCAGGCCTATTTTTTTTTTGCTAGTACCATGCTGTTTTTATCATAGTGACTTTGGAGTATAATTTTAAGTCAGGGATTATAATGCCCCCCTGCCTTGCCTTTGTTGCCTAGGATTGCTTTTGCTATTCTAGGTCTCTTCTGGTTCCAAATGAATTTCAGGATTATTTTCTCTAGTTCTTGAGGTATGCTATTGGTATTTTTATTGGGATTGCACTGAATCTATGTAAAAATTTTGGAAGTTCACCACCTACATCTTATTAAAATCTACTTCAGACTTCTACTTCCAGTGAGATTTAGAAGTATATCCATAGTTCTCTATTCTCTTTTTCACCTTTTATGCTATTATTGTTGTACGTATCACATTCATGCTTTAGAAAACTAACCATACATATCTATTAGTCTTATATAATCGTATATCTTTTTAAATTAGTTATTTTATTACTTTATACAACTGCAATACAAATGTATGTAATTGTACATCTGAAAGGAAAAAGAGAGCAACTATTTATTGTAAAGTTTGTTATACTAACCTTATTTATCATTTAAGTTCCTCTTCATTTGTTCCTGTGGATTTGAGTTACTAACTAGTATCATTTTCTTACTCTAATATAGCTTTGTCTCCCAACCTCCCTTTTGCTACTGTTTCCAACATATTTCTAAATTGTACAGAACCCACAAAATAATTACAAGCGTTATTTTATACATAGCTTTAAAAACCAATTAAGAATACACATTTACATTGCCTTTTGTCAGTTATATAATTAACTTATGCTTCATTTCTTAAAAACAGCCATACTGCATAAAAGATTTTGTTTGTTTCTGTAATGCTAGGGATCAAACCTAAGGCCTTGTGCATCCTAGGCAAGTGCTCTACCTCTGAGGTACACCCCGACCTCCCTGCTCCTCTTTTATTTTAGTGCTGGAGATTGAATCCAGGACTCGCAGATGCTAGGCAAGCACTTTTTTCTACTAATGAGCCGCATTATCAAGCCCCCATATACTTAAAAAAATTTTTTTGATACTGAGGAAAACTTCATTAGTATGTTCTCAGAGCATAATCTTATATTTATCTTGAGTAGTAGGTACATATACAAAATATAGCTTCTTTTTTAAATCCCCCTCCTTTTCCACTTCCCTCCACCTCTAAATCCCTTTCCCTATTTTCATTCTTCTTATGGCATAAAATGTTTACATTCATTGAGGTTATTAGGTTCCTGTATGTGGTATATCTTAATTGTTACTTCCCCTCCCCCTCCTTCTCAGTCTCCCAGACCCCTTCCATTTTGCAAGAGATCTATTCCCTTGTTTCCTTCTATCCATCCTTTATTATGTTCTTTGTGTTTTGCCTTACTCAAGTGAAATATACTATATGGTATTTAAACTTGTGTGTCTGATTTCACTCAACATTATAGGTACTGAGGAAATTGAACCCAAAGCCTTCATACTGAGCTACATCCCTTTTTTTGTTTTTGAGAGAAGGTCTTGCTAAGTCACGGAGTTGCCCAGGCTGGACCTGAAATTGTAATCCTCTTGCCTCAGCCTCCTATACTGCTGGGATTAAAGGCACGTGCCACCATGCCCAGCTGCATATGAGTCTTAAACTCTTTTTCCCAGTATTTTCACTCTTATCCCACAGTTTGTGAACTCCATGATTTCTGCTGAGAAGTCCCTGGGTTCCTTGAACGTGAGAAATCACTTTTCTCTTGCTGCCTTCAAGTTTGTCTCTCAACATTTTCACTGATTTATATGGGTATTGACCCCTTTGTGATTATCCTACATGATGTATATTGAGCTTCTTGGACAGATATGTTGGTTTTCATCAAACTTCACCATTGTTTCTTTCTTTGCATAGTTTCTCTCTCCCTTTTCCTAAAATTCCCATTGCAGTATGTTGGTGCATTTAAACATACTCCACATGACTTTCTTCTTAGGATTGCATAAGCACTGTCCATAATTAATTTCACTGATCCCTTCTGCCAATTCAAATCTACCACTGAGCCCCTCCAAGGAAATTTTTGTTAGTGTATCCATCTCTAGAATTTACATTTGGTTCTTTCCATAATTTCTATCGTTTTATTGGTATTCTGTATTTTATGCAACATTGGCACCGTATCTTCCTTTACTTCTTTAATTGTGGTCTTTTAGTTCTTTGCGCCTATTTAAAATAGCTGCTTTAAAATCTCATGTCAAATCTGACATTGAGCCTTCTCACAGGCATTTTCAACTATCTGCTTTATTTTTCATGTATATGGGCCACACCTTCCTGTTTCTTTCCATGTTGCACAATTTATTTTGAAAAGCGGGCATGTTGGGCTGCAAAATACACAATTCTGAATAGGTGCTTGTTTGCTCATTCATCTGTCTAGTGACTTGGCTAGACAATGTTCACCGTGGATAGCTCCTAGTATTGCTCCTCCATGGGTGCAGTCTCTAGTGTGCCCACAGCAGCCAGGGATGACAGTTCTTCCAGCAGAGCTCTTTTTGCTTCTTTCCCAGGTCTCTCTGTCATGCTGCCTGCCTCTGGATATCACACCTAGATCTCAGCTCCCATTAACTGCCAGAGCAATCGCCTGTAATTGCTCCACAGTTCAACAGAGTTGAATTTTAAGGCCAGACTGTTTTCTCCAGACTCCAGGAGAGATCATCCTGTTTCCTTTTCTGATTCTCCTGCTATTTAGCTGGCTGTGTTTACCGTGTTTCTCTCAGAGTTCCTTGTCGCTTTTTCACTGGGTGTCATCCAAACTGCCATTGTGTTTGAGTGCCCTTAGGTCTGAACTCCACACTCTGTTGCTAATAAAGTCAGCTTCTTTTGGAGACCTTTGGAGCTCTGTGGCTCATCTCTCCCCTTGAGCCAAACCTCTGGACCACGATATAAAAACTGAGGGCAGGGAAAGCGTACTTTCTCTCAGAGTATAGGCAGAGTGTGGGGTAGTGGTAACGGCGTCTGGCCACCTTGGCTTGCCTCTCCTAGAGGACCATCCTTCTCTGGATAAGTTAGGGTAGTAGTGAGGGACCCAGGACTTTTGGTATGCTGTGCTGAGGCAAAGCCTCTGCTCTACGAATGGAATCTGGGTAAAAGAAAGGATCCCTCAACCCCACATCACACCGATCCAAAATTAGTCTTGCAAAGATTCCTTCCCGTGCAGCCTACTGTAGGACACTGTCAAGGAAAGGGCTCCACCAAAGCAAGGGAGAAAGGACATGATTTCACAGAAACAGGAAAGTTAAAGGGATACCACTGGTGAAAAGAAATCCCAGAATAGCACATGGGCTTCGGACCCAAAGAACCAGTCTAGAACTGAAGAAGCAAGAAGAAAAACACAAATAAGAACTAGCATGCAAAGGTCACCTGAGTGTTCACTATTTGGGAAGGACTGTAGAATTTCATCAATCATGGGGATAGCTTAATACCTGGCACTTACAAAGCCAAACAAATTTTAAAAATGAATTAACTATAAGATAAAAAAAAAAACTAAGGAAGGAAGCGTATGTAATATGCTCTTTTGCTGAGCCATAGGTAGTATGTACATAATCGTAGTAACTAAGCACTGAACATTGGTTTATGCCAACTGTATTGGAATTAAGATGGGGTTGGGAAGGAGGGTGGGAGAGTATAAGGAAGCTAACCTAATCTTCAGAGAAGGAAGCCAGCAGAAAGTCTAAAGTTAACTATCAAGCAATAGTGGTAGATAAATGCTACATGAAGGACCAGCCCAGAAAAAAAATAGTAATGATTGTCTTTGAGCAGTGGGTCTAAAGTACAGTTAGGTAAGACATGGGAATCCTGTTTCTCATTTTAGATATGTAGTCTTTTTACACCTTGTAAATGTATAACCTGCATAAAATTAATCTACATTTTAAAAATAAAATCACGTGACTTTACAGTCAAAGAAAAAATTAGTCAAGGGCGGATCATAAACTTCATGTGAGAGCTAAAACTATACAAATTGAAGAATAAAACACAGAATATAATCTTTGGGACCACACATTTGAAAAAAACTTAGATACGATCCAAAAGCATAGTCTATAAAAGAAAACCTCAATAAATTGGACTTCGATAAAATTAAGAACTTCTGTCTTCAAAAGACAAGGCAAAGACTAAGATAAAGTAATTATATGTCATACATCTGATAATGATCTATAACCAAAATAAAGAACTCACAAAACTCAAGAAAATAACCCAGTCTTTTCAAACAGGCAAGAGATATGAAGAGACATTTCACCCAAAAAGACATACAGATGACAAGTAAACACAGAAAAACATGTTCAACATCATTGTTTGTTTGTTTGTTTTTGGTGATGGGTACCAGGAACCAAACACAGGACCTTGCACTTGCCAGGTAGGCGCAGCACCACTGAGCTAAATCCCCGGTCTGAAAATATGCATATTTTTGTTTATTTATTGTTTATTTATTTTTGGCTTTTTGAGACAAGGTCTTGCTATGTAGTTCAGGCTAGCCTGGAACTCACTATGTAGCAATCCTCCTGCCTCAGCCTCCTGAGTGCTAGGATTATAAGCATGCATCACTATGCCCAGCTTAGCCCAGGAGCCTTTGGAAGACACATTTCTCACTCACAGCAGTTACTGCAGAGAGAAGTGTGAGCTAAGAAATCAAGGTAGAAACTTGGGGCAACTGTAACTGAGCAAACGTACAGAAGATGCAAGCAGCACAGCAGTATTCAGCTCTGAGTCAGCAAGGAGGAAGCAGACAGGTGGAATCCTCAATAGCTGGGATTCTGCCTGACACATGCTTTGAAAGACAGAGCAGCAAGGGCTTTGCCCTCAGTTACTGGGATGACAGATCTTTGAAGTGGTTAGATGAGCTTACATGGGGTTTCAGAACCGCCAACGAGCCTTCCAATTCTAAATTCAGGGACACCATGAGATAATTCTAACAAGGTAAATGTGCCTATAGATTTGGCAAGATATAGCACACCACAGAAGCAGATGGTCCGAGGAAGCTAGTCCCATCTTGGGAGAGGGGAGGCCAGCCAGGTTTAGATGGCAACATTTGTGCTGAGCACCAGGGGATACTGAGTGGAACGTATGGGAACCAAGGCAAGGGCAAGAGATGAGGAGAAAGAAGAAGCATGTGGAAACAGGCCAGGGGCAGGGAAGGGTTTGCAGCAACTGGGAGACAGGAAGGGAGCAGAGAGGAAAGGCTGGAGAGATGGTTCCAGAGGATTCTGCAGACAGCTACGTATCCGGACACCAGCACAACCTGGCTTTCATGTGGAGACAGCGGGGCACCACAGGATTGTTTATGAGCCCCCAATATTTGTTCTCTCCTTCAATGATAATAAATAATATGGACTTTAACCAAATATACGAACATTTGGAATAGTGAATAAATATCCAGAATTTCTGCTCACAGATAAATACCCAAGAGAAATCAAAACATACATGTACACAAATGCTCATTGAAACAGTCCAACCCCAAAACAACATAAATGCCCATCAACAAAAGAATAGTGGTGGAATGCTACAGAGCAATAAAAAGGAACAAAGTATTGCTGCATCAACAATAAGGATGAGTCTCACAGACCGAAGGCTGAAAGGATTCAGACATAAAGGACTGCATGCAGAATATTGCAATGTCTTCCAAGTTCCAAAGCAAGTAAACTACACATAGGTCAAGTAGCAGATACCCAGCAGAGGTCTCAAAACTAGGAGCCACAGGGAGCCTGCTGAGGCACTGGGGTCTTTCTGTCTTGGGCCTGGTTGTGGCTATCCATTTATCAAGTTATGCACTCACACGTTATATGCTGTACTGAATGTCAGCAATATGCTCCTGGCCTTCTTTGCACCTACAGGTGACTCTACCCTAAATGCTAGTATATGAGATGTATGTGAAAGCTATGTGTGCAAATTTTAGAAAAGGTCTTTAAGCTAGTTGTGTGTGGTAGTACTTGCCTGTAATCTTAGGCTGAGGCAAGAGGATCTCTGAGTTCAATGTCAGCCAGAACCACATAGTGAGACTTTGTCTTAAATCCACCCAAAAGAAAGTCAAAAAGGGCCAGGGATTTAGCTCAGTGACACAGCGCCTGCCTGGCAAGCATGAGGTCGAGTTTAATCCCTGGTACAGGAAAAAAAAAAAAAAAAAAGGTGGGGGGTCTTTAAAAGAAGGAACTGTGACCTTTTCCCATCTTCTTTTCCACTGAGTAAAATATAGATGTATGACTGGCATTTGAGCAGTACTTTTGGGCTATAGGTGACTTTGGGAATGTAAGCTACCCATGACCACAGGAGCCTCAGTCTCTGGAACCATGGAACATGGCCAAAGGAATAGCCATTTCCACACTTCTCTAAAGTGAGAGAGCAGGCTGGGAGAATGCATGAGGCCCTGGGTTCAATTCCCAGCACTGGAGGAAAACAGCCTGGAGCTGAGGAAGGAGCCTATATACAAAAGTTAAGTAGAGCAAGGAGTGGGGAAGAATTTTAGTCCGACAAATTTTTGAACTCCAAGATCCACATTTGGTGAAAGCTAGCTCTTCCCTTTGTTACTAGAACCAAAAAACTCCAGGAATTTTTTCCTCACACCTGTTCAAACTGGTTCTTTTACCTTGAACTGAGTCTTAACTGATGTAGCAAAACTAGGAAATTTACACAGGGAGTTCTTAAATCCCTGAGCATCAAGCATTGCCTACTTCCCAACAACTGTTAAGGCTCTGTGGTGGTTAAGGATTTTATTAGAGTGTTACAAAGATAGCACTGAAAACAAAAATAAAAAGATATAACTTCCACTACAGAAAAGTGAAAATTGTGAATTTGGTTGTTTTTTGTGGTTTTTATTGAGACAGGGTCTCGCTATGTAGCCCAGGCTGGCCTTGAACTCACATTGATCGTCCTGCCTCAGTGCACCACCTCCCTGGTTTGATCCTCTGCCTACACCACCACACAGGTTGAATTGTTTTGTATCTTTCAGATCAAAACCTAATTCCTAAACTGGTATGTGGTGGTACAAAGAATATTAACATTCTTTGCCCCAGGCTTTTGCATCTGGATTTAGCAAGCGTGGCTAGTTTGGAGAGTCAACTTGACTAGGGCTAGGTAGTTTCCAGTTATTTAAGCAAGCACTAATCTCAGAGCTGCTTTGAAGCTAGTCATTCCTGGGTTATCTGAGGGAGCTTGGTTCCAGGACCTCATCAAATGGGTTTGTGCCCCTTATATAAAATGGTGTGGTATTTGCTACCTGGACATCCTTGTGTAGACTTTAAATCACCTGTAGATGACTCACAACATCCAATGCAATGGAAATGCTTTGTGGTTGTTTACTGCACTGTTTAGAAATGCCAAGAAAGATGTCAATGTCCAAGTCACAGTCAGTTTGGTTTTCTGTTGGAGACTGCTGTACAGGGTTAAGCTGCTCAACACAGGGACCTCTGGGTGTGCTGGAAACGAGCATATGCATAGTGCTCTAAGGTCAAGATAACACCACAGCTGAGGCAGCCAAGGACATGGGCTGCTGACGCCCCCTATTCCACAGCAATAAAACTGCCAACCTTAGAGATCAAACAGTCCTCTTAATTGGCAAGATTCACTGCTCAAGAAGTCTTTGAACTCACTCCCAAGGTCCTGCTGAGTTCCCGTGCTTGCCTCAGTATCCCCTTCATTTGAAAAGCAAATAAATACAGGCTATCTGATGAAGCTCTTTGTCTTTACAGAGTTCTGACCATCCTGGATGCTCCAAAATCATACTACTGGTCTCTTTTATTTAAGCCATTCACTGTCCACTCATTCAGGAGATTGAGAGTAGGCCAAGACCTCAATATTTTTTCAATATTTTTGATCCATGGTTGGTTGCATCCTAGGATGTAGATTCCAGAGAGAGAGGGCTGACTGCATTTTCTAGATGCAATTAATCTACAATCAGTTACTTTAAATAAAGATTATTCTCAGCCAGTTGTGGTGATGCACATCTGTCATCCTAGCACCTAGGAGGCTGAGGAAGGATTATAAATTCCAACCCAGCCTGGGCAATTCAGCAGCTTAGTGAGGCCTGCACTCAAAATATAAAATAAAATAAGATAAAATAAAATAAAATAAAATGAGATCAGGAGATAGCTCAGCATAAAGACTCTGGGTTCAATCCCTGATACCACCAAAAAAAAAAAAATGTCCTGGAAAATGTGAGTAGACAGCATCTAATCACCTGAAAACTGAACATGAGGAGCCCATTCCTAAAAATAAACCCCACTCTGGTATGTATACATATACACACACACATACACACATATATATGTATACACACAGATATATATGTTATGTATGTTGGCAGTACCCCGATACAGTTACACCTGGTTGCCTCTGCCTCATCCCAGCCACAGGAAAAGCCACTGAATTCTCCCCAGAGGTAGGCCTGCCGGCCTTCCCTCCTTTCCTTTTCCTGCTTTTGGAGGGTCTTTCTCAGGAGAGTGGAGGCCTGTGTCTCCTGAGGTGACCATTGCTCCTGACCTGTCCAGCTTATCACACATCTGCTATAACTAGGAAATCTAGCTTCTCCGATCAAAGCTGTATTGCCAGTGTCATTCTCCATTTGTCACAGGGAGCCACCTTTGCCCAACTCATCTACTATATTCCCGCCCCTTTGTCTTCAAGGACCCATTTCTATGTATTACCTGTTCAGCAGACTGACAGGGTCTCTTAATATCCACTCCTGTTTTCTTTCATGGTAATTGGCCAGATGTAACTTTCCAAGGTAAGACTAAATTTCTTGGCCTCTCTTTCCATAGGGTGGTCATATGACTTGGTTATAACCAATAGGATGTGAGCAGAAGTAATGTGTGTGATGCAGTAAGTTGTGCTTTTTTGTTTTTTTGTTTTTTTTGGTACCAGCCATCAAACTCACAACCTTGTGCTTGCCAGGCAGGCACTGTGCCACTGAGCTCTATCTCCAACCCTAAATTGTACATTAAAAGCAGGGAATGCCCATCTCTCCCACATGGCCAAAAAACAGACATGGTGATGGGCAATACTGGATTTTGTGGGTCGACACCACCCTAACAGGAGTGGAGCAAGAAGAAAAGCAGAACTTAAGTCCTACACGGCCACCCAGACTTATATCTGGTTTATGATGGTTTTTTGTTGGTTTTTGGCTTGTTTTTTAATCTCTGCAGCAAGAAGCAAATCTGTATACCAAGCAATATACCACCAAACTTGCCAACAGAATAACCAGCCTTCCGCAACCTACCTCCTGAACCACTGATGGTCCTGTTACTGGGTTGCTGCTCCTCCTTTCCACCCTTAAATACAGTTCGCCCCTCTCCAAGGTCTCTCCTTGAATCTGGTTTCCCTCTTTACTTGCTCCCTTGGAAATCTCATTTACTCCCATAGAAAATGAGTTTACAATCCTATATCTCATCTCTAAGCACCAGATCTGATTATTGGGGTTTTTCCTTTCTGATGAATTGCTAGCAACCCTCCCTGCCTCCTCCCCACCCCGGACCCTCCCCCACCCCCTAGACAAACACATTCAAACACTCATCATGGGGATTAGGATTTGCAATTTGTTCTTTTCCTGATTTGCTTGTTTGAGGAAATGGCATAAATGATAACACCACCCTGTCAAGAGCCCAATCTTAAAATTTTACAGCAGGGACCACAAATTCAAATGATTACAGAGACCAAGCAAATAACAAGGGACAAGTGGAAACTACTGGGAGTTCAGACCAATCTTTAAAAAGCAGCCACCACTTGACTGATTTCTGGCATGCAAGAATATAGGGTCAGTCTTCTCAGATTTTCTGATTTTTCAAAAGGAAAAAAAATCCAGATTTTGTTTTATATGATTTCTTCACATTTTTAAAACAAAAATCTATCTCCAGGACTGAGGATGCAGCTCAGCCTACTCTAGGTTCGATCCCCAAGGGGGATTCAAAAAAAAGAAAAAGCTACCTCTCACAGACATGATGTTCCAAATATTCAGCTGTTGAAATAATATTAATAAACAGATGAACATATAAATTAAACATTTAAAAACAGACCTCCTGTTTTCTAAATAAACTATTATGATGTAAGTAATACAGCTGGTAGCAAAAGTAATTCACCAGGTCAGTCCAATGGGTATATATCACTTCTTGATTTGGGGAAATTAAGCTTGTGACATAGTCACCATTAGATTTTTATCTCTGTAAGGGTCATGAATTGACACTGAGAATATCAAATACTTTCAACAACTTCCCCATTACATTGATAATCATTAAATGAATTAAGTAGATTTTTTTCTTACCATCACTGATACTGTTTATAATGTTGAATCTTCTGCTTATGAATAGCAATCATACTTAAATATTTTATGACCTTATAATCTGAGACTTTTACATACTAAATCATAAAAATCATTTATGAAACTACTTTTTAACCAGTGGGCTTAATTTACAACTTTTTGTTCATTTTGAATCCTTGGATCTTCGCAAACCAGTACCCCAAAATTTCAGGGTTCAAGAAATTGAGGGCTTGGTATGTACACCAGTGGTAGGGTTCTTGCCCAGCATGTGCAAGCCCTGATTCAATACCCAGCAATGCCCCTACCCAAAAAAAAAAAAAAATTGAGAAGTTCACTACATTTTTCACCTTTGTCATCACATACATTTCCGTATTAGAATATCTAATCATTTTCCTCTTGGAATTGATGCCTCATTTTTCTTCAAAGTATACCTGTTTTTTTTTTTTAAACTACCTTCCACTTGTGTTTCAGTTTCTTTACATATGTCTGATTTAAAATTAATTGAAATAATGCTGACTCTAATAAACATTTCTCTTGTAAAGCTAAAATAAGTGATATCTCCATTAAGGTATCATTTATTAGCCCTCTGGGAGGCTAAGGCAGGAGGGTCACAAGTTCAAGCCCAGCCTGGGCAACTTCACAATGTATGTAGTAAGACCTTGTCTCAAAAAATGACTACAAAGGCCTGGGGATATAGCTCAGTGTGACGGCCCTGGATTCAATCCCCAGAACTGAAAAAAAATTTATCTGTATTTTGTTGTCTTCATTCTAGACATTTAATATTTTGTAATAAAAACTAAAAAAGTATAAATATAAAAATCTTGCACACCTACTTTTTTCAAAAAAAAAAAAATCACAATCCGTCTGCAATAAAAGTACTCAAGGCTAATGATTCTCCTAAACCACTTAGTGTTGTAAATACATGAACCTGGCAACAGTTCCTCCAGTGACATGGGCCAACCTGAAATGAATGTGACTCTGATGTGGCCATAACAAAGAGCCTCTAACCAGTGGTATTAATCTTCCACAACAATTACTACAAACCAATGATCTTTCGATTTACAGTATTAATCAACTTTTAACATTTATTTCAATTTCTATACTATTTACCATGGACAGTAATACGTTAATCATTAATATGGTGCAGGGTGCACACTGGCCAAATACAAGCTATGGTTTACAGGCTGAATTTAGTTAAGGAGCTGCCAGGTAAAACTCCAAAACAGATAATCAATGGGTCCTAGAAGTGAGGATAGAGGGCTGGCATTCAGTCACATCCCAAGAGGATCACAGCTGCCTTGTTTTATTTTGGCGGGGGATGGATAGCAAGTAGTATCAGACCTGGACCACTTTATTGCTGTACTCACCTGAGTGCCCCACTGTAGTTAAGTGGGAGGGAAGGACAGCAATACCTAATTTACCACTGCACAAAAAGCATCTTGCCACATCGAACCTCCAGCTTCTTTCAAGTCAAGATTTAGGTCCACGAAATCTGCCTATCGCCTCAGCAGTCTACTCTCAGATTAGTCACCAACATCTGCATGACAGCAGTTTCCAGACGGCCCACCCTAGCGTCCTGCCTGTCGTCCTCTACACAGCCTTTGCTGCAGCTCGACAGAACCTTCCCCCCCGGACATCGACCAGCCTGCAAGGGCCTCCTCCAGCTGGAACACCCTTCTCTCTCCTTTCTTCTCGCCAGAGTCCGCAGGCTTCCCCTCCAGGAGGCCGTCCTGGATTCTCCCGCAGGCCCGACTGGGTCCAGAGCGGTCCCAGCCCTCTGTGAACTACGGTCTCTTCAGAAGCCCACTCGTCCACAGGCAGCAGGGACCCTCCTCCCCGCACCTCGCCCAAGTCAGGCCCACAGACTTGCGGACCGCCTGGACAAACCAGGGTGTTCCGTCGGCTCCCCCCGCCCGACCCGACGCTCTACTCAACAGTGACCGAAAACTACTTGGCGCTCCCGACACAACGGAGATTTGAGCCTATTCGCTATCTACAAACAGTTGTGAAGTTGACTACGTTTCTTAGCTAGCCAGCAACACCGCGGCCTCCGCAGGCGCAACACGCCTTTCCCCGCGCTCTCGCGCGTCCAGTCTGCGCAGCCGCACGCTCCCAGCCCCGGCGTGCCCCTCGCCCTCTTCCCAGCCAGCCCCCGCGATCCCCGCTGGATGCCGGGAGATGTGGTTTCGGTCGAAGGTGGCGCGGTGGTCGGTCGGCGCGCGTGGCAGGAAGCGGAAGCGGCCCGCGGCCCGCCTCTGGTCCCGCCCCGCGCCGCGCCGCTCCCCACGGGGCTAGCACTGACGTGTCTCTCGGCGAAGGTGCTGCGCTCCGAAGCGGGCGCCGTCTCCTCATTCGGAGTGGAGCGAAGCCGAAGCGGGAGCCCGAGCCCGAGCAACCGCCGCCGCCATGGCGAGTGAGTCCTTCGGGGGCAGCCCTGGTGCTGCCGGGACGCATGAAGCCGCACTCCGCTCCAGTGGACGCCCACCCACTAAGCCCGCTCGGGTCCCCGTGCGCGCGGCCTGCACCCCCGCCCTCCTCGGGGGTCCTCGCGCTCCCCGGGCCCAGCCTGCGCCCTTGCGTCCTGGGCACGAGGCGTCCCTGGGTGGCGCGTACTGTCTCCCTGTGTCCTAACTCCTCGTCTTTTGTTTCTTTCATCAAAGTCAAATTTCTGGAAGTCATCAAGCCCTTCTGTGTCATCCTGCCGGAAATTCAGAAGCCGGAGCGAAAGGTAAGTTCCCCAAATCGCCATCGGGGGAGGCTTGGCGAAACTGGGCGCTGAAGTTTAGAGTACAATTAAAGATGGCTTCGACTCGCCGAGTGGAAACTCTCCCTCTGCCTCTGGAGTGTGGAATGGAGGGTGCGCTGTCACACCTTGGAGCGCTGTGGAGAGGAGACCTGGTTGTGTGGGGAAGCCCCCCACCCCATATCATCGTGCTGTACTTGGAGCAGCTTTGGTGGTGGTTGCACTGTGAACACAGCCTCAGGTTTGCCCTGCCCCAGAGTGGATGAATAAGGCCTCAGTTAGCTTCCTCAGATTGAGTTACTCTTCTTTCTTCGAGCAGATTCTGGAGTGTTTTTTTCCTCCTGTAGGAAGTGTCCTTTACACCTAGATGCTAAGGGGAAAAACAGTCACCTTAGACTGTTTGTACATTTAATGTAGGCTGTCACAGTGCTGAGAATGTAGGCATTTTGTCGAGTCTGCAGCTATTCAAAAGAGATGCATTAAAATAAGGAAAGAGAGAAGTGTAGCACTACGGTGAATCTTTTTATCAGAATTTCCAAGACTGCACAGCCACAGCCCAAAGGTATGTTGCCAATGTAAGTGAAGTTGTCTGACAGGAAAAATTTCATTAGGTGAATAGAAAGCTATCTTGTCTCCACAGTCTTTTCTGACTTTTGTTAATGCAGTCAGCATCCACGGGAGTGTTTGGGTGCTTGAGGTCTACCTCCGTTCCTTTACATAAAATATGTAGTTTCATATAAATGTCTTCCATACGAGCTACCTTTCACAGACTAAATTGCAAAGTTGCCCCCTTCATTCAAGTGTCATAGGACAGGTATGGCTCTGGAGACTGGCAGCCTCCTACCCTTTACACTGCTTCCTAACAGCCATGTGACCTTGGCAAGCATAGCACATAAACTCTGGAAGAGGTGAAGTCTAGTGGTTTGTAAAGAGGATTAGAAAGTTTCCTGAGGGTATGGAAGGGAATTCTGATAACAATATGTATTTTGCAGATGCAAAGAAAACAAGACTGACTAGTCAATACTTGAGTGGAAGTGGTTAGATGTGGTTCATATTAATAGGACATAAAAGAGTAGATGGGGAGTAATAGATGAGTAAGAAGAATGACAGATTAGGTCACTTTGGAAGTAAAGGAGAAATGCAGAGTATGGTTTAGAGGCTTTTGCACTAGAGGGTGGGCCATAGTATTGAGCAAAGATGCATTTAGGGGCTACTTAAGAGGCAGAGGAGACAGGACTTAAAAGAGCTTTCGAAATTTTGCTGTTAGGTTTGCTCGTAACCAGAAGAGACTTTGTCATTTTAAAATGAAGAATCTTTTTTTTATTTTTTATTTTATTTATTTATTTTTTTTCATCACTAGGGTATTGAACTCACAACTTCCCTCCTGCCAGACAGGCGCTTAAGCCATTGAGCCAAACTCCCGGCCCTAGTTTTGTGAGGCATGGTTGCACTTGTGTTGTAGCCCAAGCCAGCCTCGAACTCACAATGCTCCTCCTACCTCAGCCTCCCGAGTGCTGGGATTAAAGGCGAGTGCTGGGATTAAAGGCGTGCGCCACCACGCCCAGCTAAAATGAAGAATCTTGAAAAAATTGCCTGCCTTGCTTTTTCTCATGGAGATTGATTTCATTACAAGTTTGTCACATCACTGGTTAGTCTGAAAGCCTTCCTTTGGCCAACTTCTACTATCTTGATATGGCGAGGATGACAAGTGGGAAGGGTAGTGTTCTCATGGCAAAGAAGAGCTCTGCAAATCGCCAGCTTCCTGTGGAGTGACCGTGGCCCTAAGTCACACCTCCTTGGCTAGGTTGTTGTGTCTTCTTCCTAGCCTGTGTTGTGGAAGTAGAGGATTCAACTACTGTTCTGACCCAGCCCTCACACAGACTTCTTTTCCTCTGCAGTTTGGGCCTTTCGTACTATTACTCATTAGCTAATTCTACCTCAGACCTTCAGTCTGCATAATAACTCATGTGTTTGCTAAACCTCCACATCCACTCTGGTGGTATAGACAACCTGTACTGTACTAGGGAAGATAGTGTTAGAGGAAGACCCAGAATAGTCCCCACTATACTAGTTAGTGACAGAGGCCTTGGTCAAGAAGAGTCTAAACTTTTCTAATGATACCTGATAGTCACCTATAAAATGGTTCTTGTCACCTGTTTGACTTAGAAGACTGAGAAAATTCTTGAAGTTTAACAGATGTTCTGTGCAGCTCTTTCTGTCATTCCCTAGCATTGGTTACTACATGGTTTTACCTTGGATCATAAAAATACACTATTGAACAATCCCAAATTCCAAATTAGCTGGTTCCAGAATAACAAGATTTTCTTATTTCCAGACTCTAATCAAATGAAAAGTGTTTGCTTAGATGTCATCAAGGCTTGTCTGTTTTACAAAAGTCACTTTCTGTTGTGATGTTCTTTATCTTTGTTCTAAGCGCTATTAAAGCAAACGGTTAAGAGCACAGGTTTAGACCCAAACTTGCTTCAACTGTGGGATGCAGGACACAGTACTTAGCTTGCCCAAGAGCCAATTTCCTCCTTGTCATATAAAGGTGAAGATGCTGTGCTACGGGAAGATTGATTGAGATCTTTGCCTTCTTGAGTAGCATATGATAACTGTTCTTGGGTTTAGTGCTGTTTGGTGCATGGTTTGCCTTCTCTAGTGAATAAAAGGGTCCGATGTGAATCCATTTTTATTAACTTGGTTGTGAAACTCCTCTTACTTGCTTTCTTTTCTGCAGATTCAGTTTAAAGAGAAAGTGCTGTGGACAGCCATCACCCTCTTTATCTTCTTAGTATGCTGCCAGGTAAAAAGCTCCGGCTTCAGGTTTTGGTGTTGGGGTGGGGTAGAAGTGCCTGGAAATGAGGTGCCAAGTCTTCTTCTCTTTGCTTGTTTCCAGATTCCCCTGTTCGGTATCATGTCTTCAGATTCAGCTGACCCTTTCTACTGGATGCGAGTGATTCTAGCCTCTAACAGGGGTAGGACTCTTCTCTCATTCTGCTTCTTCCCTGCACACTGTGGGCTCGACCAGTCTCATTTTAATCACGGGCTATGGCTTTCTGCGAAGCTTAGAAAGTATTTGGGAAAGAGTGAGGAATGTCAGCATGTCCCACTGAATGGTCTAATTAAATGCTGCATTCAACATTGAGGGATACTATCATGTTTGGAAATGGGTATAAATACAGTACAAAACCTGTTATAGCAAGATAAGTCTGTGTTGTGGAGAATTTTAAGAAACACGGGAAAACTAGAACACCTTGTGAATACCTGCAATGATGGCGTGTCCATTGATAACATCCTTTAGAATGTGTAATTTGCTTCTCAGCTGCATCTTTTCCATATCTATAGATTACGTGTATGTGTCAAAAAATCTGCACCAGTGTTTTGTGAATTCTAACTAGTCACCTGCAGAGTGCCAGGTGGATTTTGAATGTGTATGTTGATACTGACTTGATTAATTCATTTTAAAAATGTAGCTCAAATTAAGTTCAAATCAGTCAAAAGTATAGCTCATTTTAGCATAATGGGAAGTAGAGGTTTTTTCAGACCTAGATATGACTGCACCGGCCTCCTCTGCAGACTCTGGAAATGATTTGAATGTTATCCTTTTTTTATTAACTGATGAAGAGACGAACCTTTCTTATCTCTGTGAGACCAGAATGAATCTGTTCATGGTGAATTTAAATGCAGCAGTCTGTTTAGATACCATGTGACTTCCTAAACAGAGTAAGATGTTGCCTGGCAGGCTGAACAGAATAAATTAAACTCTTACTCTAATCATTGATGTTCGGGGGTTATTCTGTAAATTAAATGTTGCTGGCCAGTTGAAACATGCTGGATTTGTGTAAGGGGCACCCATTCAGTTTTGCTCATTCATTCTGAATATTTTGCCTTTCCAGGCTAACACGGACTTTTCTCGCCTTCCCCTTTCCTTTCCTCCAGGCACACTGATGGAGCTGGGCATCTCTCCCATTGTCACCTCTGGCCTGATCATGCAGCTCTTGGCTGGTGCCAAGATCATTGAAGTTGGTGACACCCCGAAAGACCGAGCTCTCTTCAATGGTGCCCAAAAGTGTAAGGAAGCTTATGTATCATATTCTGTTGTCTGTGGTCAAAAATTTGAATTTCCTTTAAAGTTGGAGCATTAAAACTGTTGTGCTTTGTACTGTGGAACCTCCTTAGCCAGCCACTCCACTGGTGCTCTGTGGCCTGTAATATCGGGAGGTGCCCAGCCCAGGTAGTGGCAGAAAGGGAGGGGAGGTCCCTGAGGCCACAAGATGGAATAGTAACAGCAGGTTTGGAAGTCACCCTCCAGTGACCACAATTTCCTTACCATGTAGAAGGAGGCAGCATCTACCTAGGGTTGTGATAACAATTCAGTCGAATGCTCACTCTCATGGGGCCCAGCACTTAGTAGGCACTTGGTAAGTGTTGTAAGAACTTAACTGAGGGCAGCAGTGATCCTCTCGGTCCAGCTCTGCTAGCTACTAGCCCTGTGCTGTGAGAGATAGTCAGATGGCAAATGACAGCTGTGAAGGTTTAGCTTCTTCCCCTGTATGTGTTTACCGCGTGGGCCTTACAGAAAATACTAGGTGTTAATGGTAACAATGGCCAGTCACCAGAATTAACTATCTTTAGCCTCTTTGAACTGAAAGACATTAATTAGGAAATGATGTTTCCAGCTTCTTGCTGAGCCATCTTTTCTTTCACACCACTGTTTTTTCAGAAATTAGGAGATTAAAATTAGTAGATTAAGCCGGGCGTGGTGGCGCACGCCTTTAATCCCAGCACTCGGGAGGCTGAGGTAGGTGGAGCGTTGTGAGTTCGAGGCCCGCTTGGGCTACAATGCGAGCTCAAGGCCGGCCTGAGCTACATAATGCGACCCTGCCTCGAAAAACCAGAGCCGGGAGTTTGGCTCAATGCCTTAAGCGCCTGCCGTGGCAGGCGTGGGGTTGTGAGTTCAATCCCCGGTGCTGAAAAAAAAAGAAAAAAGAAAGAAAAAGAAATTAGTAGATTAATAATTGAACAAGAAAGACATATAACCTAAACTTGTCAGTTTGAGACATAAGTTAAGATTTTAAAATTTATATATGGAGTATTTTTCAAAAGTAAAAATTAGCTGGTTCAGGTTGTTTGTTTCTTTGTTTGTTTTTGAGACAAGGTCTTGCTGTATAACCCAGGCTGCCCTTGAACTTGCAGTAGTTTTGCCTCGGTCTCCTTAATACTAGGATTAAAGGTGTGTGCCACCACACCCAGCCCCCCAGAATAACTGTTTTTTCTTTGAACTTGATCTGTTTTTTGTGGTTGGTTGGTTGGTTGGTTTTTGCCTTCAGAATTTAAGGTTGAGGGCCGGGAGTTTGGCTCAGTGACTTAAGCGCCTGTCTGACAGGTGTGAGGTTGTGAGTTCAATCCCCGGTGCCGCCAAAAAAAAAATAAATAAATAAGAATTTAGGGTTGTTGGGCTGGGGCTGTATTTCAGTGGTAGAGCTCTTGTCTAGAGTGTGCAAGGCCCTGGGGTCCATCTGTGGCACTGCAAACAAGAGAAAAAGAATTCAAGGTTACTGAGCACTTTTTGAAAAGTCAAATAGGTACTTTTGCTGGACACTTTGGAGGACAATTTCAGTTTCTATGACAGACTAAACTGAAAAACTGAAGTTGACACCCGTATTTAGAGTCCCATCTAGTATTGAGGAACCAATACTGTGTGTCAGTCCCATTGTGCTTAAGAATGAAATATAATGAGATACAAGAAACACTCCATACAAAGCTCTGTCGTGGTGCTTGATAGCTGATGAAATGGGGCCAATAACCAAACTGTCAATGGTGTGAGATTTTCCCTTTAAAAATACAGT